>JAHZNB010006716.1:0-11723 GCA_027744295.1 Callyntrura guangdongensis | reverse complement strand
TTATAAATTGCCAATGCGTGTAATCTCTCTTCCTGCATTCATTTTATTGTTGAGTTGTTGGGTATAATAATAATAAGGGAAATTGGGGATGGGGCAGTAAGACCACAGCTATTGACAATCCCGATCGTTTCTCACATTCAAAATAATGAAGGATTTTTGTCCTTGATGACTGCAAACAAGAAATACATTTATTTCAGAGACTTTCTGGCATTTTTTGTGTGGTGGTCACAGTCATGGTGCTTATAATTTTAGCTGATTACTCGAAAGAAATTATCACATCATAGAAGCATCCAGCCTGACAATTGAGTGTGTATTTGTGTACTTGTGCTTATAATACAGCACATTAATCTTTATATAGATGCTTTTTGGAGAATAGTGAACAACAATAATAGGGAAGTTGTACTGTATTGTTTTTTCAACTCCCTGAAAAGCTAAACTGCCAACAACACGGTTTCTCCGTGAATTAATGGTGGGGGCCGTCAGTTTTTTCCCAGTGTGAACTCTCTCTCTCTCCCCAGAAAAGCTATCAATACTTAATGACTGTGACGTAATATGTGGCATTTGTGATTCAATAAGGGAAACAGTGCTTCCATCCTCCCTGCAACTTGTTTGTGTCAGAGTGAAGCAATGAAACAAACAGTTTTTCCTCGTCGCCTGCATCCCTGCCCCAATCTTTAATAAACGGATTTTTTGTGAGATTTTTGTGCCCTCATCGGGAATGTCGGCTACTACAGAGAATGGTGATTATATCATTCCTGATTATCACGGTGATCAATGAATCTTTGTATTTATTTATACAGAAACCAATAAATCGGAAAACTATTTGAGCAAGGCTCAAAGATACATAGAGAGTGGTCTCCAAATGAGATCTGCGGAACGCATTGATGAAACATGGCTCTTTCATGAAAAAAATGACAGGCTTAAACCAGGGAGTCATGGACTTCCCCTGCTGTCCTTTTCCATAACTTCACACGACGGTACTTATCTGGCAGCTCTTTTCACTTGTAGTTTTGCTGCCACTTAAGTATTGCATAATGCCATCTCATCTCCGGATTCTTTCTTTCCTCTGAGCATGTAGTACTATGTGGTGTAACCACCAAACAGAGGAACTACCAAAGAAGAACGGTAAACACTTTGAAACACACAAGTGCTGCTGTCATATTACAAACTATAATACTGTTGAGCCCCTGAAAATATATGCGGGTACATACAAAGCTATAAAACAGTCAACGAAATAATATCAGCCTTCTCGGTCTCATCTCTTCATCATCATCATTACATTGGTGTAGCTTGCAGCGGACTTAAACAGCAGCAGCAGCACACCACACTACACACACACACACACACACACACACACACACACACACACACACACACACAAGAAAGAAATAGATGCAGTTTTTCTCTTTCCCCGAGAGATTCTCATAATACGTTATTAAATTACAGAATATGAGTAGTAGCAGCAGCAAAAACTGTCGCGTTGTTTTGTTGTCCCCCCTCAAAGCTATTTTCGTTGGCTGAAAACGTAATACTAACCAAGGGAGCAAAACAGCAGCATAGGGAACAAGATAAGCAGAACAAAAACCTACAAAAGAAGTTGTCGAGAGAGAGAGAGAATCAACTGAGGGAGATATTGGTCCCACTCTGTTTAACTTTTGTTCAAGTATTGCTATTATACGCGCAATGAGCGACAGTACAGACGAGAGATACATAAATAAGTGGTGTATGGGTATGAGTATATGAAATAAACAGTAACAAGCAGCATCACATTTCTATGCGACTGCTGCACTTCTGCGGCACGGTCGAATTTCCCTCAGATTTTCGACCAGACTTTGCTTAAAGTAAATCAAGAAAATGAGGACGATGATGATGATCATCATCATCATCATCACGACCACGCCAACCGGTGCGGTCCTTTGTGCTTGAGAAACACGGCCGGTTTAATTATGCAAGCAAAACAACAAACCCGATGGAGGGTTTTATTTATAAGGTGCTCGCCTTTACAAAGTTTATCATTCCTGCTGTGCACAATACTGCAGTGTGTCGACTAGGTAGGCTGGAGGATGGTAGGTTTGGTGGGACATTCACAAAGTAATTTCGGCAGGAATGGAAAAGGGTGTTGTTTTAGTTTTAAACTTTTTGTCTTGTCTCCTATTTCATAACTGTTATTGGGTATTACGTGGGGCATTTATTAAACACTTTCGTTGAGGAAAAGACAAGGTGTCCCTTTTTATTATTCTATTTCCACCGAGAGAAAGAGAAGGCATGTGTGCACGTCTTTTTTGTCTTTTTGTCAAACATCGTTATAGTGTAAAACGCTTTATATTGGACTGTATCGTGTTTGGGTAAACTAGTTTGTTGCATGCGGCATCTGATAACAGCTCCAATAACTCCAAAGTCATTATAATTTTGCGGTGCATTTTATTGCTTGTATCTTTGGGATTTATTAAGGGCTGACTACCAAACTGTTTGTTGTTTATCTGATGGTGGGACATTCCCTCTCTCCTTCGGTTGCTGGCAATGGCAATGACCGTGAATTGGAAGAAAGATGGTAGTGTTGTTGGGAGCTTTGGGGTGATGGTGCTGTAAAAAATGAATGGTTTTACTTTTCACTATTTTTTCTCGATATACTATCAACCAACGAAGGGGGCGACGATGATGACGATGATATTTTGATAAAAGTTCACCGTAAAATATGTGCATAGTATTAAAGTACTGCTGTGTGCTCACGCTGCGTTTAGTCGTTTAAAAGAAACGTTTCCCCTTTTTGACTTGATGGGAAACAATGTGCAAGGTGACAAGCTAAATAAATACGATACACAACAAGGAACACACGAAGAAATATTTGTATAGAAAAGGAAAACGGTTTTGTCATAAAATGAAAAACTGATATTGCTGAATTAACTATAAAAAATACATCCATCCAATAAAGCTGTACTGAAGTATAGGTGTCCAATCTAACGTCACATCAGGAGGGAGCTATCTGCAACAAGAAAGCACCTTCTCTCTTTCCCAATTTTGTACAAAAACCAATCATCTATCCAATGGCAGGGAAAAATACACATAAAATGCACCATTATTGGCGATAATAAAGAATACAATAAACATATAAAGTGGACCATTATTCCTTTTCTCTTATCTCTCTCCCACGTCAAAAAAATGGGGAGTAGGAGAGAGAAGCAGAGGAAACATCATAAATCATAAGTAAATCAGTCGCTCATTTTGCTATCTTCATTACCCAGCTCACTGGCAACCCAGCTAGAGAAAGAGTCTGTACCTTACCCAACTTTGGTTACAAGGCTATCAACTACTCTCCGTTATTGGGTAACAGTTTTCGGGGCACATAATTTTTTCTTTCTTGTTTCTAGTAAAAAAAAGGCAATAAAGAAAGACAGCGGTGAAGAGAACACAGACATCTGTGTGTTTACTGCCTGGATGTGTATATATGCACATATGTACGAGAGACTGTCTACATGATCATTGAGTAATATAGAAAAATGAGTGGAAAAAATGCAGCCAGTTGGCCTCGACAAGTAATAACATTTTCATCATCAGCAGTAGCAGCAGCAGCTAAGAACTCAGCCATAGTCAGTAGCAAAATAATGCATTTTTACCAGTTTCTAGCTTCTCATACTGCTGTTGGCTACAAACAGGGATTTTTTGGTTTCACATATGCACCTATGTTGTGTTTGTATAGATGTAGAAAAAAGCTGGTTCACATTGTATCTCATAATAAGCCATGAACAAGTAGGTATTTTACGCGATTACGGAGTTATCGTTTGAACTGTTGTCGTATTTAGTATCGCTCAGCAGCATATCGCTTGCTGCCCTGCTTGAAACTCAATGCAGCGTAAAACCAAAAATATATAGAGACATTGAAAGTAACGGGCTGCGGATCAAATCGGAAAAGTCGGCAAATGTGGAGAATATAAGTGTTTCAAACTGCCGGAACCGCCGCGGTGTGGAAAATAATGTAATATATCATCCTATCAGGTTGATGGAGACGATGATGACTTTTTACCAGGGTGGGTTTTCGGTAATAAAAATAATAAATGTGATACGGTATTTTAAGGACGGAACCCACTTTTTAGTAAATTGACAATGCAACTGACAGATTTTGTGTGGGAACAAATGTTTCCAAAAAGTAAAATATTATTTCGGGTGGCATTAAGACAAAAAGGGAAACTGAAGTAGACTTTTAGCTGTTTAAAAATTGACATTCAAATGTCATCATCATCATCAGTGAAATTTGATGCTGTCAGGGACGATACTTTGCC
Organism: Callyntrura guangdongensis; assembly: GCA_027744295.1. NCBI lineage: Eukaryota > Metazoa > Arthropoda > Collembola > Entomobryomorpha > Paronellidae > Callyntrura > Callyntrura guangdongensis. The sequence goes on along the minus strand of JAHZNB010006716.1, from coordinate 7,446 downwards.
TCAATTAGAATACTGCAGCGATGGTGGTGTGAGTTGGTATATATTTATTCGTAATGTTTGTATCTAGTTGATGAAGAAAATTAAAAGTGTAGCTCATTTTCACTTGACGTGCATAACGTACATGATGACAGAAAGTTGAAAAAGAAGGCTTACAAAACAAAAGTTTTGAAGGCAGAACCCGGTGCTTTCTCTTCCGCCTGGTTGCTCATACATCTGTACAAAATAGATGAAACATTCTAAATAGAGAGAGAGAGATATAGAGCGGGAGCTCGAGAGTGAGTAAGAGTGGAGAAGCAAGTCAGTGATATTTCGTGACTTGATCTAACTGTACCGTAGTGAAGCGGGGCATGCGAGGACTGATAAGGATTACAACAGCTCGCGATGATGGCAAGAGTTTCCTGTTTCCCCTCTCAATATCATCATTTCTAATTCATGATGTCGAGCTGTTCAAAATGTGCCTAATGCACATCCTCGTCACAATCATCATCATCATGATTCGGAATAGACAATGCATACCTTAATTTAATTAGTCTCTTTTTGTGTAATATGCATGAAGGTTTCATCCTTGTCGACCTTTTCAACATTCAGTCAGAGACATATCATACGAGCATGAGGAGAGTAAATGATGTATATACAGACAATAAGACTTGTGAGATGTGCGTGAATACAGATATATTCATTAGCATGATAAACTGTTATTCTTCTTGCCTTACACACCAGCTACTGTTTCGTCACCTTGTCATGTCATCAATTCTCTGCCGCTGCTGCTGTTGTTGTCATTATGAATGAGAGATAAATAAGTTTGTCTCTCTTTTCCAGTTGACAACAAAAAAGCAATACGAGAAAACTGCCATTGGCACCGGCATCGATGGACATGATCAGTATCAGTTTCAACACTATCGCTCCTCTCATGAAAGCTGTCAGAATGGCTTCACTTCAATTTGGCTAATTTTTCCAAGTCAACTTTGAAAAAATTTAATGCCACAAAGTGACTATCTGCCTGAAGCTTTTACCCAATGCGCAATCTACACAAAAATATCATCAAAAGTCGACAGCTGAACAAAAAGACTGTCGTGAAGTAACAAGTCATTAAATACATTATTCGTTTTCATTCAAAACTTGGTATTGTTGACTTTTGCTAGTTTTCAAGTTTGATTCTAGTCAACCTGTCGCATAACGTGTGCTACTACGTGTCTCAAAACAAGACTGTCTTCCTTGCATAATGAATAGCAGTATCCAAAAAGACACTCGTGATTATTACAATTACCGTGTCACGTTTCCAAACATTTGACAACATCTCCACTACGGCGGTAATAATAGTACCATTGCTGATGAGTGTGTGCAAGGTGTATGTTTATATAGAAATATATGCAGGCTCTATCTTAAATTAAGGCACTTTTATTACAAAACTATCCTGATGGAAGCTAACGAGGTCGCGATGATGAGGTGGGAGGGTTAATTTCATTAAGAAATGAATTATTCAGCGCCATAATTGTAAAATGGTGAGAGGGAAATCGGAAGATGATGTTTTTAATTACGCTCTAAATTTCCACTCTGCATGCTTTCCCCTAATAACCATCAACGCAGTACTCATTCATTCGAGAGCATTACAATAGTATTGTATTAATAATGTGTTCGTACTTGGTTCTACACTGCCGTGTAAACGATAATTATTACGGCTTTCCCAGAAACTGATTAATGACGAAAGCATTAGAGAACAACGTAAGGGTAGAAGTTGTGTGTCGAGGGAATTGTAATGCTCAAGAACGCTTGGTAAACAAACATGTGAAAAATATAATGAGTAGGCGTGTATACATTCATACATGTATGAAAAATTATGTGTAGAGTGTTTGCCTTGTACCTGTTTCGTGTTGCAAGATAATCATCTTTTCTCTCGCTCTCACTGCCTGCCTTGTGCCGGTTTTGTATGCAGTTTCTCTGCAGAATGGGGAAAATGGTGAAGTGGTGGGTATATAAGAGCTTTCTATACACAAAGTATATTATTTTAAGCTTCATCTTCATTTTCCTAATTTACTACAAGTTCAAAACAAACACAGCCTATTTTTACTCTCATTTTCACCCGAGTGTGCATAATTTAACGGGGTTGGATATATAATAGTGCGTATTACAAGTGCAGCTAGTCAAACCAACTGACACCGACAAATTATTGGCGGTTTTTACCTATTTTATTATTACTACATATTCATCTGGAAGGTAGGGATTACTCAATGCAGTATTTTTATAGGTAGTTACACTCTAAAGAATTATAAAAGTAGGTTCATTTTTATGCGGGACGGAAGCATTTCAAGGATTTTCTATAAATATACCCTCGATTCTTGGAAAACATGAAATGGCCACTTCCGAAAATGTAAATATTACATGATCTTAAAGCGGATTATTTTTGCTGGTGTTTAAAAAGGTTAATAAAAATGCCCACGCTATGTACACTTGATGCAGTATAACCGTCCCAACATGATAGTGTGTTCTGAGGGGTACGTAAACGTTAGAAATATCAAAATAAAAATCTAAAATGTTTACTCAACATGAAAGGTACACAACAATAGAATGACAGCTTGACAGCCTGTACTTCAAGGACATGACGTAACCACGTATGGCCAGCAAAAAATAACAGTAAATATAGAACCCAAAATAGAAAAAGTAATTTTCAGTATGAATTTTTTTGCGACTGTGACAATATAACAGGCATAAAAATAGGTAATCACTCCAGTCTGGCGCGTTATCTGATTTAGTGATTTACTTTGCATCCAGTTTCAACTGCCTGTTGCCTGTTTGCTTTCCTGAATTACTGCTTTTCTCCCTGTCTCTAGACATATACTGTATTTCTCGTAAATGACAGAGCGCTCTTTCCAACCTTCAAAAAGCTTTCATCTTTTCCAAACATACCGTCAGATTGCCACACTACCATGCGCTTGTTATCAGGCTCCACATACAAAATAAACTTTCTTACTTTTTTCTCTTTTTCATTTTTCTTTCCCCCTTCATATCTCACACAATCAATTTTCTGCGTAATACGTATAAATCCATATTTTACAACAACAAACAAGTAAAGACCAGCACGGGAGAAAGAAGACGGCAAAAAAACGAACTTTTCAATTGCTCACTTTTTTTCTTCCCTTTTTGCAGTAAAGATGAAGTAACAGAAGAAGAAAGAAAACAGTCTATAATACTTACCCCCATAAAGAGTGACAGTGTGTTATATCGACTCTCTCTTTCTCTCCATTCTTTCTCTCTGCTTTCTCACTTAAATAAACTTTTTCCCCGCAGTAAACGTGTACACACACACCCAAGCACACACGCGTGTTCGCTCACACATGAAAAAAGAAAAGGGAAGATGGAAAAACAAAAAAATCTTTTTAAAAAAATAAGAAGGCAACTCCAATTTTTCTCTTTCAATCACTTTCTCACACAGTTACGCCATCAGTGAAGAAGAAGGCATTAGGAAACAGTAACCCAACTACTCTCTCTCTATAAATAGTGGTAGTATGTCTGGAATCTGGAGGCAGCAAAGTAGGAGCAGAAATGTATACATTTAAATATACGAAAAGGAAACCCTGTAATAAAAAGCTTTAAGTTGAATATCAGCCCTCTTTGTTCATTGGCTGTGTGATGTGTTCTTGCCTTCTTAAACGAAACTCTGGGAACAACGACGGCTACTTTTCTATTAGGAAGAAAATAAAAAAGTTTAGACTTATACCACATGTGTATGGATGTACGTTGGTACATTTTCTCCACGTACTCTTTAGACTTTAGACGAGCTTTCTCAGCGTTGGTATATACAACTGCCAACATAATACCGTCATCAAGTTCATCAGCACCAGCTGCATCATATCGCCCCCTTTCCTATTCTCCTCGTCCTCCCTCTTATCCATCCTACAAACTTTTTCAGTTAAAACGTATAAGCTTGCTACATTACGGAAAATAGGATGAGGAGTTTGCGAGAGAGCAGATGCATGATCTAAATCCACAAAGTTAACATTGTGCTCCTCTTTTCCCACTAATGCTGCTACTACTACCCCTGCCACTACTACTATTACTAGCCAGGCTGCTGCTCCTATTACTCTTGTTTGGTGTTGTTACATACACACAAGGAGAAAAATGTATGAGGAGTTTTAGAAAAGTGAGGCAGAGGGGTCTATCTTGTTCGCGGAACAAGTCAAAAAGATATATATTATTTTTTGGGATAAAATTTCCCAGGAAAATGGGAAGCTCCGTATAAATACACCCAATCTTTACTCGAGGCTTACCCACTAGATGGGTTGAATTTAAGGAAAGAGAACAAGGCGACATATATAAATATACATTCTTGGTAATGTAACACATACACACTTTCTTCCCAAGACGTGTGTGGTCGTAGCCGTGGTAGTAGCAGGGCACACCGCCTCCACCACCATCACCAACAACAGCAGCAGCGTGACATGGCCTGCTTTCCAATTTTCTTCGTGGGTGAAAAAAAAACTTTCCAACCTTTCCATTTTCTCGCCTGCCACCCTTTCCACCTTATTACTTGTATCTCTTAGACCGAGTAGACGAAGAAGAGATAAATGAAAATGTATTTGTATAGCTTTCCAAAGTAAAACCTGAGAATACCTTTCTAATAAAACGGGCTTTATGTGTTTGTGTCCGTGTGTATGTGTGCAGGTATGAATATATCTGTTGTTGCCCGTGTGTTTCGGTCCTGTTGTGTTGCTATTATGCCGCCACTTCTGTGGTGGTAAAAGTATGTAAGTAATGTTTGGTTGGGTGGACAAAACCTAAATCTGACATGTACCTTTTTACTACCAGTACTCCTCTTCGTATGTTTCTCCATCCCATCTCCTCTTTCTCTCTCTCTCTCTCTCTCAAACACACTTTAAGTTACCAGAAAAGAATGAGAAGAGTAGCGAGTTTTGTGGGAGCTAAAACCAGGCCATTCCTCTTCTTCTTGTCTGAAGATATTGAAGCTGGATTGTAAATACAGAAATCCTTCTAGATTTTATTTAAGGGCCCTTATTCTTCTACGTCTTCTAGGAAAAGTTTTTTTTTGAGTCTGCATGTTGAAAAATACTAACAGACAGAGGCACACACACACACACATCCCCATCACCATTAGGTATACAATAGAGAGTCAGAAAAAATTGGAAGACGAGGCGACGGTGTTGTTGTCGTTGATGTTGCTGCTCCTGCTTCTATTGTTGTTGATGACGATGATGATAACAAAACCAACCAAGCGAAAAAAGAAAGAAGAGAGACAGGGTGTTCCTGATACGTTACTTTCTCGTCGTGGCAGTGGCAAACTGCTACTACCACTGCAGTGTGCACTATTCCCTACTAGCCACCAAAGTAAACGGCAAAAGCTACAATATATGAAGGGAAGCTACAACAGCAGCTAAAAGCTACAAAAAACTTTTTACTCTGGATGATCCTACAAAAAAACTTTTAAGTCCATTTTGCCCCAACCGGAGAGAAAGCTAGTAGCTAACTTTATACTAAAAAGAGGAAGTATAACGTTTCCAATTATATGCTGTCTGGCTCTGGCTGCTTGTATATCCGCATGACATGTAATAGCCTATATTGAAAGGCAAGAAAAGAGAGAGAAAAAAAGCCGAGGCAGTGAAGGAAAGAGAATGAAAGAAATGGAGAAAAACTTTACACCAGAGAGAGATCGTGTTGATGGGAGAATTTGTAAGTAGTCTTTGTCAGTCAGGCTGAAAGGACCCCATCTATTTGGCTATGTATCTGCCATTACGTTCTCTATTTATAGGTGCTATCTCATTCATAAGTCAGCGCGGGTCTATACATGGTCCCATATTATTATGTATGCAGTACTTTTTTTTATATAAATAAGCCATTGCTCCAGGTCGTACACGGTGGTGACGACGATAGTGGTTTGGTTTTGGTAAAAAAGTACCTTTTTTCCTTCTGGTACACCTTTCTTCCCTTTTTCACTGTTATTATTACTCTCTTAAGCATGTGGCTAGCACACTCACACGCAGTGCCAAACTCTTCTTTCTTCGCTTTTGCCTTTTGATACCCACCACCGTAAAAGGGAGAAAAAAAGGGTAAGAAAAATTGCAGGATTTTGTTATTTTTGTACCAATGCGCTACTGCCGAAAGGTTGAGTGAAGAGCCAGGCGATTTGTGGGTGGAAATCGAAAAAAAAATCTTCCCTTTCACCTTAAAAGAAAGCAGAAAGAAAAATTAGCTGTATAAATAAAAGTAAAGTAGTACAATTTTTTTCCCTCCCACGTGTGTATTGCTCTCCAGGACGTACGTAACGCCCAGAATATATATAAGACTGCACGGTGCATTGCTCGTTGTAAACTAATATCCCACTGACAGGAATCCTAAATTATTCCACTGTCCCTTTCAAAGGACCAGAGTAAGTGGGAAAGGGAAAAAACTTTCAAAGAAAAGAAGATCAAGATAGCAAGAGAGAAAACCAGGTCATGGAATGATGACTGCCAAGTGCATCTATAAAAACGTGCATATAATCATGGGCTACCTCGTATTAACTTTTTTCTTCTGTTTCTTGAGAGTATCTCTCTCCACCTCCAGACACCGCACACTTCAGAGACTATATGATTCAAACAAAAAAGAGACTGATAATAATAATAAGAGAGTTGAAACACGAAATCAGATTGAATAGTTTTAAAACACCGCTTGAGTGAAAATACTTTTAGTTTTGAGAGTGCAAGTTTACTGGAATTTCGGCGGTCCCATATGTATTACGTTAGAGCTGGAATGTATGCCTGTGGATCAATCGGATGGAAAGATACTATCATCCCCTTTTACACTGATTTCCAATTCACTGAATGGATACACACAAACAGAATCAACCAAGGTTTTCGGCTTGAGTATGCATGACTGCAGGAATCTTTTGCCGCTTGTATGGATGAATGATATGATGACCTGCATTTTATGATGTAAAATGTATGCTTTCTCTTGCAAATTTTCTTTCTCTCTCCATCAATTCTGTTTTATGCAGGTTCATCTTCGACTTTAGCAAACTCCCCGAGTCCCCTATTTCCTGTGCGGCAATCTCGTCGCCTTTCTCTCTCTCTCTGTAAAATAGACAGTGGGAAAATGTGTTCTGTGTATTTTTTCTTTATTCTGTTTTCTTCAATCTTTTTTCCGATTTCCAATCTGTAGACCTGCCAAAAATAAAATAGCTCGAGTGCATGCATGCAAGCTCGCTTACCTATACACAAGGCTTACTCAATTGTCTTCGAAATATGTCTTGTCTTTTAAAACCAGGTTGAACTTTTTCGTTGAAAGCAAGAACCCATTTGAAAAGAAAGGGGGAAAGCAAGAATTGGATCAACCCAAACCCCAAAACTGATATCTATTGAAGAAGTGTGATTTCTTCGTTGCATAAGATTGTTTCGAGTTAACATACTACAATTTTTTAAATGCTTTTAAAACTCTCTGTTTCTCGCCGTATGTGTA
>JAHZNB010006714.1:0-23524 GCA_027744295.1 Callyntrura guangdongensis | reverse complement strand
GGAAGGGGTTGGCGACCTTTTTGAGCCGACAAGCCGAATGATTTTGTGCCGATAATCCTACTTTTTGAAAACTCTTTAATTTTGGCTCTTTTTCAGAAAGTTGTGCAGCTTTTCTAAAATTTTAATTGTACGAGAATGGCGTTTTCTAGCAATTACATGCGTCCGCATGTAACGGGTATTCCTAGTGAATCTATAATAGCTTAAATTAGCTTAAAGTTTCTATGTGCCACGTGTCTTAAAAATTTGAATGAATAATATTTAATGCTTGTAAATAATTCAATACTACGTGCAAAGGCTAATCCTTTCTAACCCGCCCTTTCACCTTTTCTGTAAATTTTCGAGATAGGGACAGACGCACAAATTCGATGAAAAGTGCAGTATCTTTCAGGAATATTAAAGGTCATGTCACCGGAGGATTTTCTTTGGAACTAGGTGCCACATATCAGTGACTGCAAAACAATGCTTAAGGTTCCCTCCGTGGAATCTCCATGGGCAGAATATGTTCATTCCAACATAGACACATAATAAATTAACACTTATTTTAAACTATTTATAGATTCATTACTTTCCACTTCGTAGGCTTACTCGCCCGTGACTTTAACGTAGTGTAAGTATTCTGTGTACTGGCTGGTACTTCTTACTGTAAACTCTAAATCGTTAAAATAATGGAAAGAACGTACACTGTCCGCCCGCTTGACATACAACTCATCACACAACGTCATTTGCTTTACATCATGTAAACCTGTAAGTTTACGTTACCCCGTCGCGACGACGCGTCGTACTTTGAAACGACACGGTCAATTTTTTAAAAACCAGTAGCTAGGTAGTTTAAGATATTCTCGATCATATGGTGACTGGGTTTTAGAAAAAAAAAATTTTAACGGCATTAAATTCACATTTCAAACAAAAACATGAGTTGTACGGCAGGCGGCAGTGTACGTTCTCACAAAAAATTAAAACCGATGCGCTTTACTTGGCACAAAATAGTATTCGTGCAAGTTGTAATTTAGTGTCAATTACATTATTATACATCGGGAGACGTCCAAATATCGATTGGAAGATCAGTTAACGCTTTAAAAATGTCGATGAGGAGCAACCAGTTCATGATCTTTTTACTTTTTGAAAACTAACTAATAAAAATCAACATTTAATTTTGGTAGATGAAGATAACTTACTGGTTAAACAACGAGTAAACGTTATCCATGCTTACCTAAACGATGAGATAATCATACCTTGTCGAGCAAATTGGCCAGGAGTTGAAGTAAAACTCATAAACGACAGCAACTTATATCAGCCAGTAAGCTAAATAAGAACCTCTAACGTAATATAAAAACATTTAATAAATATATTAATCCTGGCAGTTCAGTACTACATATGTACACAAGCGGTTTTGTATGAGAAGCGCAGTCAACTCGTATGGTAACCATTAACATAATGATTGGGATGCCTATCTTATTTAGGTACCAAACACCACCAATACTGAATACTCAATTATGAAGGGAGTGACAATTCGCAATGTAAGACTCAAATATTCTGGTACATATACCTGCCAAGGTAAATACCGAACAAAGGAGGAGAACCAAAACTTCACTCTAATTGTTATTGGTATTAGAACAATCATCATGGTGTTTATATTATCTGTTCGGCAATGAGGTGAATGCTACTGTTCCGGGGGGTTAAACCATTCATCGCTAGAATCAAGAATATTCACCGCCCAGGGCAAAAGTATTCACTTCAGTGCTGAATTGATACTGAAAGTTTTGTGAGTTGGAACATATATTCGGTCAGTCCAAAACGTTACGTGGCTTCTCTCTCGTCTTGTCAGTGTTGGTGTTATTTGATGACATTTGAAATTGTAATTATATGTGTACGTTTAAGTGTCTTTGCAAAACTTGTTTTGATTTCGGTTTCAACAGTCAAGCGTGAAATTCAATGGTCTGTTTTTGCAAGTCTTTCAACTTTTTGCATATTATTTTTGCTACATGCACGCGCAGCGCACGCACTTTGCAAACTCGTTCCTTCTATACGTTCATGTAAACTGTTACATTCGTTGATTCGTTTCTTGCCTCGCTGTCTATCTGTTTAGAGCATTGTAATAAAATATGAAAAATATATGTGCAAACTTTACCGTAGATGTTCCATCATACAATGTTGCTCCACCACGAATCGAAGTATCTACTGGAGGGTTTATAAGTGAGGGACACAATTTCACTGTACGATGTGTAAGTGAACAAAGGGAAGGACTAATCTACACACTTGACATCCACGGTCCGAACTCTACTTTGCAGGTAAGACAATAAGTTTGACAATGCATGTTTATATTTGACAAAATTGAAAACAGTCTATTGAAGAAAAGCAAATAAATATATAAACGCTGGAACCGGTGGGATGGGGGACAAAGTTCTCTCGGACGTTACAAGCTATTAAGATTAATCCTAACAAATACATTACAAAATAGACTACCCCCTTCAACTTATGTATAACCCTTGTACTACTGTCTCGAGTAAATTGTCTTGTGTAAGTGTCAAAGCAAAAGGAATTGGTCTTTTGGCCGGTGGTCATTTATTTCGCTTTCTTCATCCTTTTTCAACTAGAACGTACCCTTGGTAATTAATGTTTTCTGTAAATGGAATGTGATCTATCCATTCATTCTATTTTTCTAGTCTATTCGTAAATATGCATCTTATTGCACCTACACAGCATTAGATTACCACGGTGTTCAGTAATGCCGTTAAAAAGGGATGGAGAGTGCGAACTGACAACCGAACGAAGAAAACCTAAAATCAAGCAAAGTTAGATCGACAGCCGACAGTCTTGTGATACTAACTACAACTAACAAAATCAGCATGCGATGTCATGTGTATATTAAGCTAAAACAACGACTATCCGTTGTAGTAACACTATCAACGATTGACTAATGAGATGTAGAATGGTATGTCGCGCACTTTAATAATTTATTGATTTTTATGATTTTGTAATTTCAAAGGATTCAACTCGAGTACAGACCAAACATTCGCAATCGGAAAAACAATACACAAAAGTATACGTAAAAGAACTGTGGGTAAGTCAGGCTCGGACTGAAGACTCTGGAAATTACAGTTGCCATGTTAAACCTCTTAAAGCTGAAACTAAATCGCAGGCCATCTTTCATTCAGTAAATGTTTTTGGTATGTTGTATATATTATATTTTTATGAAAACGAGATTTTAAGTAATGTAATGTTCGACAGCTCAGGTAGGAATGTTAACACAAATCACTAAAATAAGGTGGCAGGGTAATATACAAGCTCGCCAAGATGGAGTACTCGGATCGTCTCGTAATCAAGTACTCAAGACATTCCTACAGCCAGATTGGTGTAGAATCGCTGATGCTTTCAAACAATTGTAGCTGTTGATTTCAACAGGCCGCAACTCTCACTAGGTAGTTTGTAAATATACTAAGTTTTGCCCGAATTTGTTGACTTCCGATGATGGCAAAGCTTAAATATTGTTTAGGACATGTACACGGGGTGTTTCAAATTCGATGTTATGATTTTGCATCTCAATATCGCCACAGAAAATTGACGATTTTGGCTATTATGATTATATTAGCATTACCTGGGCTTTTGAAGAGATATGGAGAACATTTTCAAAGCTGAAAAACAAGCTAACTAGTATACTGTAAACGTGTCACGTGTCCCCGACTGCACACATGTAAACATTACACGTGGCGCTCTCTAGTATCAGGTTAACATTCGTTACTTTTATAGAAGTACTCAAAATTCGAGCAAATATCAGAGCTGGATAAGTGATAGAATAGAATCACTCCTAAGTGCCCGATGCTCCGATCAAATCTACTTAATGCCGACCAAGCGTAGTATTCGTAGTTTTTTCGTTTACAAACGAGCCGAACAGACATTAAACACTGTCGTCCGTGTTAAGTAGCGAAGGATAAGTAAAGTTACCTTTTTTGTATTTGTAGGTCCTATGCAGTATCATTTGGAGGTTTTTACAGCTTCAGAATATATCACAGTGGAACAGGACAAAACTGCTAAATGGGTCATTAATATTACCAGTTTTCCATTACAATTTAACTATACGTGGCTCAATCAAAAAGGAGAAGCACTAAAAGTGACCACTAACGGGGGAAAGTACACAATGAAACAACAAGGGAAAAACATAGAATATTTATTGGAAATCCATGGCGTTACCTTGGAAGATACGGGTAGGTATCCATTTATTGTCGAGATTCCAGGAAGTGGCCGACAAAAGAAGCTAGAATTACATTTAACTGTGAAAGGTAAAACCAACGATGATTTCATAAACATACTTCTGTAAATTTCTGTACAAAAATCTGTAAGTACAAAGTTTATATCTGTATTTTGTAAATACCAGCACCTCCAACCATAACTATGCTACCTGGAAGACCTCAAGTAAACTGTCAAGATGGCCATAAATGTTTATTAAACTGTACAGTGAAAGCTTATCCTCCGGCAAACATTCAGTGGAGTTTCCAAACGTGTACCTCAACAAAAAACTGCGAATCTCCCACACAGGTTTATTGACACGAAAATTGTAACATTGCGATTTATAAATAAATCATGTAATTTACATAATGTAAATCTTCTCATTATTTTACTCTCACAACATTACTATAGATGCGAGAAAGCTGGCGTGAAAGTGTAGATCATGGAAACACTTCAGGAATTGAGTTCTTTCCGGCTGACCACAGAATTTATGCATGTTCCGCAAAAAATTCCTTGCTTAAAAACATAACAAAATCTACGCTGATTCGTGTCGTAGGTAAGGTTTTAAATTCAACAAAAAAACTTTATGTATAAAACCTAATTTTTATTCTCCTTTAATTGGGTAGATGCTGACTTCGTTGGTGATGATTCCATTTCAATTATTGTAAAGCAAGACGAGGTGGTGGAAGGAGATGACGTTAAATTTATATGTGCAGTATCAACGTTCGATGATAAGAACACAACTATTATATGGGCTCATGCTGCTGATAATTCACATTCATGGATAAATCTTACAACAGGTAAAAGGCTTTTGTTATGTATGATATTAAAAATTAAAAATGACTATCGTTATCACACAATATCTGGTCTGCAACTGCCCATTAAAGGTCACCACAACCTTCGCACGGAAAAATGGTCAAGGAGAAGTGTTCTAGAGATAAAAAATATTCAGCAATCGGCAAAAGGTTTGTACAAGTGTTATACCGAAGGAAATGATCATGAACATGCGAGCAAGTACATCAATATTATCGGTAATAAAAGTTTATAAAAATTTGTGTTACATAATACTTGTAAAATATATTTCATTGTTTACAAAACTTTGTGTTTTGTTACCGTGTAGGAGCATCAGCACCACAGATACTGAATACTACTAATTTGAATAATAGCAAAATAGATTTAAAGATAGGTGATGCAATTGAGCTACGATGCGAAGCATCCGGTCATCCTAAGCCGCAAATTAATTGGACTTTGGTGAGTTCCCTTAAGTTTAGCTGATTTTTACAATTGCAAGTTTTCACGTCTTAAAATTTACATGACGATCAAATTATATTTAATTCGTTACTTTAGGATGAACAAAGTATTTCCAATTGGCCGGAGGACCTAAAATATCAATTATCAACAAATAATACCATTTTGAGTCTATCGTATGTTCCTAAGGATGCACAAGGTCAATTTAAATGTAGTGCAAAAAACCGGAATGGAACAGCGTCAGCTTACCTGGATATTACAGTTACAGGTACAAGCACACCAAAGTAGACCATATCATATCTGTACGCCGTACTCATAAAAATCAAAAATGCACAGTTTTACAAATTATATAATAAATTGAATTTCTGAACCTTCTGTTTTTCAACAGGCACTAGAACGTTTAGTAATGTGGCAGTAGCAATAATTCTGGTTTTATTTTTGTTAGTCGTCATTGTTGGGATCGTTCTCGCTCGATATATTTACAAAAAAGAGGTAATTATACACGATTTTTTCCTGTAAATGACGATGACTGCTCGGAATTGTGTCTAATCAATTAGCACAAGTTTCGAATTGCTGGATAATATTAGTTTTCTTGTTCTAGAATTTTCAAAAGATTCTTATATATTATGTTTTATAAGATACAATGGGAAATTACACATAGCAGCAATAGTACCTACTCACGATACAATAATGTATGTATAAGTATATATTTCCTAACTGTTTAACGTTGGTTGTGCCATGACAGGAGACGGAACGATTTATTCGAGAAATATCTCAGAAGGATTTTTATGAGGGTGCAGTCGACAATATTAATCCGGAGCTGAGTGTTACAGATCAGGCATATCTTTTGCCGTTTGATAATCACTGGGAATTTCCAAAAGATCGCTTAAAATTTGGTATGATTGTGGCCAAAATATGTGTACAAAATTTGTACAAATACATAACGTTTCCTAAATTGGTTATATTTTGAAGGTATTCAACTTGGTTCTGGAGCATTTGGGCGTGTGCTTAAAGCAGATGCATGTGGAATCCTTGATACAGAGTATGATAGTCTTTGTTTTAGATTAATAATCAACACTAATATCACCGACCTCTTGCTTTCAATCTATTTCTGGGATAACTAAAGAGTTTGTATTCTTCACAGAGGAACTTCTGGTCATTGTGGAGTACTGCAAATACGGAAGTTTGTTGAGTTACATGCACCGTAACAAACGAACATTTATTAATCAATTGGATCCCGCCAGAGGAATTATTGATCCTAAAATTGACCGGCCAAACGAAAGAAACAGTGCGCAGTCGCATGGAGCACGGTAACTTTTGTTTCTTAATGTCAACCTATTTGTAATTCGACTTTGTAATTGTCTGAAACTATTTATTTGCATGCTTGAATGGTATTTTGAAAAGCCATGGTCAGTGGCGGTGAACGTGGGGGTATTTATCCCCCTCGTATCCCCTATTTCGAAGCCCCCGGCCATTATAGCTTGGCTACTGATTGAACTTGCCTTTGTTAGCAAAGGAGTAGTAGGACGGTGATGGATTATATTTATCAGTGGCAACTATGAATCATTAGTATAAACTGTACTATAGCTAATTACGTTTATATAAAACTGTAAAATTAGATCGATCGTGCTATTGGTCCGTGCATTTGCACATTTTTAGATTTCGTATTAGTATACAAATTAAACTGATTAACACAAGAGTAAGAGTATACTTGTTTCATTGTTACAGATGCTTTTATATGAACATTATATGCGATTATTACTAATTATAATTGGTGTTAATTCTTTTGTTTGCTATTTACATGGTGAATGGGAAATATTGGAAAATATGGATTTACTAAACTACCTTGTGTGGTTTACACCAACTCCTGCTATACAAAATTACTTCGTAACTGGTTTTGCTTTTCCTTATATTTTCTAAATTATGTATAATCTGCTTCATGCCAACTAAACCAATTGGTGATGGATTTTTAACATTTTATAAATATTGCATGAGTACCTTTGCCACGTTATTTGCATGCTCGCACATACGTAATGCGATCTGATACAATACTGTACTATGAAAAGGATCCACTACGCTCAATTGACATTCACGGATGATGCTGGCAATTCCAGAAAACCAACAGTCAACGGCTACCGAACGCTTGATGAGTTCAAGGTACTTAACCCTGATGATAACCCCCTCAGCAGTCAAAGCGTGGAGCTAGACCTTGAACTTGATGGTGGGTATTTAACTCCGAATAGAAGAAGTACGGAGCACTATGTTGCGGAAAGTCAAGTGGAAAGTGCTTGTACCGGTATAAGTTACTTGTCGAATGGACCAACAACTCTTACCACCGACGGTACCACAAAACGACGATCATCATGTGGTTCTCAGTGGCAGGATAACTATAGAGGGGATTATCAAATACGCGAGGTTCAACCCATTAAAACAACAGATTTACTTTGTTGGGCATTTCAGATCGCTAGAGGAATGGAGTACCTTGCATCTAGAAAGGTATAATTTGTGTATATCGTCGAGTTTACTTGAGAAACATTTCATTAAAATTGTAATTTGACATTTTGAGAACCTTGTCATAAATGTGTTGATTTAATATATGGATGAGTTTGCTACTACCAAAAATGGTTTCCTGATATTTCATGTCAGGCATTGGAAACACTCGTAATTAATTTTACATTTTACACGTGTTCAGGTTCTGCATGGAGATTTGGCTGCGAGAAATGTACTGCTTGCAGAAAACAACGTTGTGAAAATTTGTGACTTCGGTTTGGCCAAAGAGATGTACAAAGATTACAAATACAAGAAGAAGAGTGAGGTAGGTACTTCAAACATGGTAAAATTGCGTATCCATTAAATAGTATGACCCACAGCAACAAAACGAGTATGGCATACTCTTTTGAAGTTAAATGCAAGTTTTAAAAAAATGAAAATAATTGAAATCTAATGATTAATCTATCAACATATTTAGGGATTATTACCAGTAAAGTGGATGGCAATAGAATCCATTTACTATGGGCTTTTCTCTACTCAGTCAGACTGCTGGTCGTTTGGAGTTGTACTTTGGGAACTTTTTACCCTAGGGAAAACGCCATATCCAGGTACAATGACAAATGACGCATTACGATTCATTCTGATCTTTTGGAAAGATTTTTTGTGTAACGTGCAGTTTCTAATTTGATAGGAATGGAAGCAGACGAAAGATTTTATAAGCGTTTGTCTGAAGGGTACAGAATGGAGAAGCCTCCACTTGCTCCATCGTGTGTTTACGATATTATGCTAGAATGTTGGGCCCAAGAAGCAACGGAAAGACCATCGTTCTCAGCTCTAGTCGACAGGATTGGTGACATGATGGAAGTTGGACTTCGTACTTACTACGTTGATCTCAACACAGAGTATATGCGTATTAATCAGAATTACTTGTCAGGACGCACTGATTATTTGTCACAAATGGGACGATCAGAGTTCAACACTAATAGCACAAGCCAGACTCCTGAGCGCCAGTATCAAAATGTATCTGAAGAACTAGATTCTTCCGGGTATCTCAAGCCTATCCCATTGTCTCCTATGCCCAACTCACCTTCGTCAAATTGTCGTTATTACCAAAACATCGAAACAACTACACGCGAACCTACAGTAGTTGCAGTTAATAATGGATACCAGTTTATAAATAATAGACCTTTAAATACTGCTGAAGAAACTGCACCGCAAATTGAACAAACTGGTGGCAACAAGCAAGTTACTTTGCAGATAAATTGTTCACCCGATATAAAGGACTTATACGGTTTGCGAGCAGATTCCACAACGCCAGATCGTAACTCTGTCGCCGAATCAGCTCTCGACGATCTTCATGTAGATATTGTAATGGGAAACGACGGGATAAGGGGTGTTGATAATATGAATTATGTTCCTAACCATTCGCTGTTCAATAAACTTCAAAAGACGAGTCCACATGTGGAAACGAGTAAAGTGAGTAATGAGACAAACAATTCTGTAGACAACGGCAGACGACAAAAGAGGCAGAAAAATGACAGTGGATTAGGTTCCATTGATTCATCTCATTTTGATCAACATAGATACAATAGTCAAGATAATCCGCATCAATGTAATGAGTTTGGTAATTTAAAAAATTCAAACGGGTACGTTACCCATCACAACATTACGTCTTTAAGTTAAGGTAATTCTAGGAGTAGAATTAATGATAATTGTAAACCATTCCTTTGTCGTAACAAATGAATATAATTATTGAATATATGAATATGAATATATTACAATGAATATAATGAATGAATGTAATTTCTGCTTAATGTGTCTATTTATGTAACTGTGTATCGTAGTAGTCAACACAACATTGTTGTACCAAAGAACTTTATTCGTAAGCAAAAGCATCAATAATAATTAGCAACTTTATTTTATTTTTTAAAAGCACAGTTGTACGTTCTTTTATTACAGTACAAATATAAAATACATGATAAAATTTTATTTAACTTTAACTTTACTTTATAACCTTGTCTTGTAGTGTGTTTAACAAAGTATTGTTATTAAGGATTGATGAATCATTTATAAAAAAATAAAAAAAACTTCTTGGTGACTAAACATGATCACTTCGTTCGTTCATAAATAACGAAAATTAATTTAATTAATTAATCAATTTAATTATTTAATTAATTTAATTATAATAAATTGAAATAGAGAATCAAATACCATGAGTCAAGACTACACAAGTACATCGAAAAAGTATGTAAAGTTTTCATAGAACTGGATGATCCTTGTAACGTCTAGGGAGTGTCAATATGTCAGTGTCAATGACAGTAATCGCTTTTACATTTACCTAAATCCGCTTCAAATCGATAGAGCTAAAATTTAGATATACTTTATATATCTAAATGAAATTAAATGGGAACCCAACTTGTGGTGTCCCGTATGCAGACATTCGAGGAATAATTAGTTTTGTACTTATGCCTTGAGTTACGTTAATTCCTTAAAAATAATATTTCAGTCTAAATAGTTAACAAACAATAATGTAGAAGACGATATTACATAATACGGTTATAAATATTTTCCTCCAAAATTCTTAAGCAAAATATTTCTGAATTGGTGTCAAAGCAAAGTTTGACAAAAATCATCTCGAAATCAAATTTGACAAAAACGTTAGATATTTTATCTAATAACGAGATGTTGCTGTCTTCCTTGTCTCGTCGTCGTCCTTTATATAAACAATTTACAGACGGCAATCTTTTAAATAACTTGAAACTTCTGGTTTCGTACAAGGTTATCGCTAACGTTTCACCGCTACCAGAGACCGCAGAACAAACCACAACCAAATCCAATCCGTCAAAATAATTTAATCCTAAAACATGACTTGAATTGCATTCCCTGTATATTTGGTGAGACTTGCAAGCTCTCGCTCTTCGTGGACGTACATCATTATGTTGGGACGGGATGTCAAGCACGAAAGGATTACTTTCGGAAACCACGTGAGATTCAACATCGGTGCCTTTGCTCCAGGAGACTAGACTGCACAAAAAACATGGAATTTTATCGAAAGACTCCAGCTTATCAAAAATCTAAATAAATAACACGTTCAATTACTAACCGCTGCTCGCGTCCTACGGTAAGAAAAATTGCGTTAGATTCATCAGGCATTGGCTCTACCAAAAATAGGGAGTACGGGTCAACAGTACAGCTCCAAATTGGAGACGAGTCTTCCATTCGATGAATCTTTTAAAAAATATGTAAGAACAATTTATGCTACTTATCGTTTCGTTATACACGCATGATGTGAATAACAATAAAATTGTTGCATACAGTTATGCCAGTTTTAGTTTTAACATAATACAATGGTGGCCACGTTGAATTCAAAACTCCAAAAAACTCATTTACTGTCGATGCAGTGAATATCGAAGTTGGCTTTTCCGTCAGTACTCTTTGGCAAACGGGATAGCAATCATGGGTGGGATTAGTTGTTATATTCACATTACAATTCTATTAGAACAGCATAGAGTACAGAGTTAATTAATGTTACCTATCTTGTATAACAATAAGAGACAAAATCCATATTAATATTTCAGTTTATGTTTCTTAAGCAAAGCTACTTGCTATGAACCAACTTTAAACTTACCGTTGATGATTGTGACTGTTCGACAAAGCTGCTAACCGGTATAACTTCGATTTTGTTGGTATCATATACCAGTGCTAGGTAACCATACACTTCTATTTTCTTTGGTACTTGAATCATCTACAGTAGCAAAATAACATGGTTCAGATATGAACAAATCAAATACAAAAACAAAATTTACAAAAATCTATATAATCTCAAGTGTAACAACGAAAGGATCTAATCTAGATATTCTTGGAAACTTTGACTTTGACCACTGGTCACTTGCAAGTTGCAACCTTTGACGGCGACCACTTTGACCTCATTTCACTGGTTTTCACATGCCCATATGAGCTACTGAAATTCAAACTCAGAATCGATACTGTTCGTGCCCTCTAAACGGGACTTCAAAAAAAGTTATGTAGATAAATAACTGCTCAGGGATATCAAAGGTTTTTACTACTTTAGTAGCATGGCCTCAATGTTGAAGGGACGACCATTTTAATGGTCTCCTTAAAACATACTTATTCGCTTTCAAATAACAACTTTTGAAAGTGGGAATCGTTGAGGGTTACGATTTCCAAATTGTGCCCTAAAGATAAAGTAGCATGGGATCATATAACCAAATTTTTTGACCCTTTGTCCGTCCAAAACTTCAAACTCTTGGGCCATAATGTAAATTGCAGAAATACATAATATTTTAACGCCTGCTTTCATAATAAATGATTAATCGAAATAGGTACGTAAAATTTTGCTTGCGCTTCTGCGTTTACAGTCCATATATAGCAACCTAATTAAATTACCTATTTTTTATGAAAAGTTGCCGGAATATTTCGTATATATTACTTTCTGGTTTTATACACATTACGTTTTCAGGTTACATTCTCCACTATTAAGGGGAGATACGAAATTATTTTGATTGAAATGCTATTTTACTTACAATACGTATTACTGGAGTTTGATCCCAGGGAGGGTAATTTAAGACGTAGAGAAATTTTTTAGTGCCGACAGTAGAGACGACGTAAATTTTTTCGTTCTCATAATCCAAAGAAAAACTAGTAAAGCGATGTGATAAATCATCACTATTTAAATCATGGTAATCAGCTACCCTAATTTGATCTACAGATGATAATTTTGTAGCTGTGAGCATTCCTTTCTCACTGAGTGCGAACAATACAGTTGAAATCCGTTGACTTTTTGAGCTGCGGACCATGGCGACTTCGGATTCTCCTAGTCTTCCTTGTCTTTCTGAACTACTGAAAGTCTGTGTAAAAAATGGACAAATTATAATAGCCATATATTATTAATTGAAACCAAAACGTTGTAACGACAGAATTTACATAATACAGACACAGACTGGCATATCTTTTGATTGTCGTGTTCGCATTCCGCATTATCATAACCGAATTTCCCAGTGAAATAATTCCCACAGTAAAGTATTTCCGATATTTTACTTGAGTTTTCAACAAACACATTATTTCTGTCCATCAACAGCCAGGTTACAATATGACTTCGTCGTCTTCAAATGTTGTATATATCAGTAGCAATTAGGGCAAGCACAAGATTTTTATTGAGGAATGTAAATACATTACCAAGTGCATTCCGTACGTAAAACCAATTCATACTTTAAGTATTCATTAAAAATAAAGGTTGTACTACTACAGATGACTTTTTTTGTAATTATGACCCACGGTTTATACTAGTGCAAGAAAGCAGAAAGCACAAAGCTGAGAGGAACAAATGTCAGAATAAGTACATTTTTGGACCTTATCCGAAAAAATATGCACAATCCCTACAACTGATTTTTTAATGAAATAACGGCATGTGTGTATAAAATCATCTTGATGTTTAAATGCTTATAAAATTAAACAAATAGGTGCGTACATAGTAGGTTGGAGATATTTTTTGTGAATTCGATGCGGACGTATTATAAACATGTATATATTTATTATTTTTCATATACTATATATGTAAAAACTTTACCTTACCTTAAACCCCTGGTAATGGTCTGGCTCCATTTTATAGAAACAATCAGAGTAGAAAACTCTACCTGAATATAACTTATATTTGAATGTTGTTTTCCACAGCAGTCCAGCTTCATAAAAAATCTGTAAATAATAAATACTTTTTAATTTGAATCAACCCAAAAGAAATTATCTAGCTCTATTTGAAATTCGTTTACATTGGTCTTCTTGGTCACCATGATTTTGAACCATGTTTGACATGTTTGCTCTGCATCTTTTGGGACCAGCAATTTCTTTTTGTTATCCAAGTTTACAATTTCTGGAGAAACAGTAGAGTCCGCGTGGTAGAAATTTCGTTGATTCACCAAATACCGACCGATATTTTTTTCGTTGATGCCATTACTGGGTACAACAGATGAAAAGGATTTAACTTGTAGGTTCAAAACTTTGGGCTACATCATATAAAGTTCTTTTAGGCGCTGCTCCGTGTCCGGAGAGAAAGTCAAAAAAATAACTCCCAAGAGGTGAATTACAAACGGAGAGAATTACAAAAGGAGAATTTTTCCAATTCCAAATGGAGAAACATGCGAAAGGAGAATTAATCCAATTAAGCCTTCTAGTATTTTAAACATTATTCACATTCACTTCATTTACAATTCCATGCATGCACTCAAAGATTGTCTTAAGGTAATCATTTGTCCTCATAGCCGTGTTGTTATGTGGAACTTGTTTTGCTGAACTTAACTGCAGTTCTTCATATTTACCTTTTTGCATGGGGACAAGGTCCTAATTCTTATTGTTTTCTTTCTGAAATTTTTCAATGCATGTCCATAAATTGGGATTATTACCACTTTTTGATGCATTGATTTCCCTCCACTGCATTACAGGTTCTTGGAATCTTATTTAAAAACCTTTCTTGTTCAGGCCAGAACGGTATGGAGAATGAGAAAAAATGGTAGTGAACTCCCAAGTGTCCCTAACATGTCTGAAAAATGTACTATTAATACTCTAGCATTATGTAAACTGGGTCATTCTGGTTGTTATTGCAAATTTGCAAATAAAATTACGTCCTCCGGAGAAGTGCCAATACGGATTCCTCTATTGATTCAACTTCTTGGCATTCGATTCTTATGTGCCATTTGGAGGTACCTAACAACTGTTGTCGTCTGTCACAGATGTACGTTTAGTTTCTCAATTTCTTTAGCGGAAGTGTTAAATTCGTGCTGTAGAGTTTTGTCTACTTTTCACGGTAAAAATCTTAAGAAATTGTGCTTTGACCAAGGATGTACTAAATATAAAGTATATTTCATTCAAGGTTTTGACAGCTAAATTTGTAAGACACGTCATTTGTATTTTTCTCCTAATTTGCAATTTTATTTTTTGTAATTCTATGTCATGGCAATTCTCGACTTTGCATTTCTCTCAGGAAACTACGCGCTGCTCAGCGCTTTTTTAAGCATAGTGTAAGTAAGCTGCTTTGAAGGACTTAACCCAAATACTGTTAATCGTCAGAGATGCAGCCGCTTACTATATACTACAATTACAATATCAAATACATTCAAAATGTCATTACTTACGACATGCATTCAGTGCTTCTGGAGAAATTCGGGAAACCAAGTTCTCTGTTTAAGATTGTTTGTACAATGCTGGAAGTCATAAGGTTGGCAACTCTCTGTTTCAAAATTGCACGGGGATTCAAAGCTAACGGCTCCATTTGTAAAATCTGGTATATCTGATTAAAATAAAAATAAAATATATGAAATTACTAGTAATGCTGCAGAAATGGGGAGCCAGGAACAGTTACGAAGTGATGTTAATAGAAGCACTCTTAAGGAGAAAATATTTTGTGAATATGAAATTACTTACAACTTGTTAGACGAATATATTGTAGAAATTCTTAGTTGAAATTTATTAGTCGAATTAGTGGAATTAGACGAATACTTTATTTACATAGTTGTCTTCTCTGTTCTCTATGTTGTGTTGTGGCATTTTCTCTCGTTTACCCGACCATTAACATTTCAAACGTGTATTGGATACTTTGGGGAGATGTATTGGGTACCTACATAATTTCTTTCAACATAACCCAAAAATAGAACCAAATCTGTTTTGGCTGCCCTATAAATGTACAAGATTGTTTAATTAGATCGAGTGCATGCATGACGTTAGTTGGAGGTTCAAATGCCTATGCAAATATTTTTTTCACAAACAAAGAGAATTCATACTTTAAAAGGTCTCACTTTACCTGGATTACGAGATAAATGGGTGGTATTGATTGGGCTCAAGGTATAATTAAAGGGCCTGACGCAAAATACATTGCGGCAAAACAAATACTTCGCGAAACCTTTCATACAAAAGTAGTACAAATAATTAAACAAACAAAATATGCTACACACGGGTAAAATATATAGAATAATTATATACGTAAGTAGTCATATCAACAAGCTTAACGTTTTTAGTGATTTTAAAAATCTGCAGTTACAATAGGTTTAAAATTTCTGCTAATTTTAAAAGGAACTACACATATTACGCAAGATAAAAATAAAAACACTAAAGATAAATATGAAATGTAGAAACATCAATCGTGACTGAAACTGAAATTCCCTTAGTTTTACGCTGGGTTGCGACTACGAATGTTTGTTCGTCTGTCCTTCCGTGCGATATCTCAGAAACGGGAAGGAATTTTGGAATTCTGTTTGCACCAATCCATAGCCCAGCCAAACAAGGATGGTGCAAACAGCCATCAAATGAAAGTTTTGTATGTGATGAGTGTTTTGTGTTATGTTAGACGACTCAAATGATATATGGTATGCAGTATATAAAAGTTATCACGGGCTGTAACGGTAGCCGTTGCGAAATTTCGAAATCGAAATAATTCAAAATGCGCCACAAACTGATTTTTATGTTGAGACGAGTCGATTGATATATTGAATGCCCTATGTTGCTATTTAAAGTTTTTGAAGTTGTAACGGGTTCTACCGATTTTCGTTATCCGATTTGGCTCAAAATCAGCGTCAGGAAAACTATTGACCTATAATGCATGTGTGCCAAGTTTGGAGTCAATTGGTTGAGTAGTTTAGGAGGACTAGTGAAAACAGACTAACACACACATACACAGACAGGATAATAAAAGCAATAAGTTTTGTTCATATGCTTTCGCATACAAAGCTTAATAAACCTACAAAGTAAAATGTAGCAAAGTGACGAAGTAAACACTTAATTGTAAATTAAAAACACTCCAAACCCCACCTCCCAACCCCCCTCCAACGAGACAGTGTTTAGTACATTTTTAGTATCCATTAGTGAAAGCAGAACTTTAAAATTCCAAACCATTCTTGAGTTACCACTGAGAGACTTTTTGGAAGACATGTGACCGCCCATGGCGTCATTCTGAAGCTTTAAAATGACTTGAGACAGTGCTTAGTACATGAGGTATCTACTAGTGAAAACAGAACTTCAAAATTCTTAACCGTTCCCGAGTTACCACTGAGTTTTTTTGAAGACCTTCAGGGAGTCACATAGCTTCACCTGGAAACTCCAAAATCATTCCCAGGGGAGCCTTAGGGATGAGGAACCGATTGGCGAAAGCAGAATCTCAAAATTCGAAACCGTTTTTGAGTTATCGCATGGACAGACGGACGGACAGATATCTTAAAGTTAATAAGTGACTTTTGTCAATACTTCGTATTACTTCGTCACTTAATAAACTGGCTATATCGCTGTATTGAGACGCCGATGAAAGTTTTGTATTGATACATGCTGATTGAATTGATAAAAAAGTGATATTTTGGCTCTTCAAATGACACCCCGGGGATAAACTAAATTTGCTGAAATTATATCCCAGAGATTCCACTAGCCTTTACCTGTGCGCCAAATTTGAGCCAAATCGGCTGAAGTGTTTAGCCTGTAGAGTGATGACGGATAGACAGACAAACAAATATGCCAAAGTCAATAATACTTCAATGAATCTAGATTCATCGGCGTAATAATGAATATTCCCAAAATGTCCGTACACATACATACACTGTTTTAAAGGGCTTAGCGTATTTAGAAATGAAAACTAAAGATGGGACTGAGGTTCAACCGTTACAATTAAGTGGAGTTTAGGTTCGCAGGTAGATTTTACAATATATACAATGATGAAAAGATAAGTACAATAATTACCCAGCGTTTACTATTATTAATTTAGTTGTTCAGCCTTATTCTACAAAACGAAACAACAAAAATGTCCTAAACCAAACCCATCATGCATCTATTTTGTGAAAAATTGAACATACCAATTGATTAGTGCTGGTGCTTTGATTATTATCCAATCCAAACACAACAGCAACGGGGATGTATTCCCTTTCGTCCCCCGCCTACCATTTAGTTAGTTTCTTCCCCATACATCAATCAACTGAATCAACCAAGAAACCTATAACTGAAATATGTTTATCGCACTATATTTTAAGAATAAATAAAATATAACTGTTGATTTTCAAATAATTGGACATGTAATTTCATTGAACCGCAGAGTAATGTCAAGTTATTATTTATGTAAATAAATCAAATAGCGAGGCCTTAAGATTTTGGCTACAAGCTCTTAAGCGATCAGCCCCCGAAGTCATATTAAAGCATCCTAAATTTTAAATATCACAATCAATCAGTATTAACATTTGTCCAATCAGCAATCATTATCGTCTAAATCTTTAACACAGAAATCTCTTTTCTATTTATAGTCTAAAATAATAGCAGTTATTATTTACAGTTTAATCTTTGCGAATACTTTAATTTCCACACGCCAAGTGCATGTCACAAATTTCTTCAAACAAACCAAACCCAAAGAAGTCATCTTTCACAAAGTCACTTACGATTAGTGTTAGCTTAGTATGTAAACTTAAGCAAGTAAACACGTGCATTTAGATGACTGACAGCTGAACGACGAACGCGACGAAATACTGCACACTGCGGTTAAAGTAAGCTTGAGGGATTTCTACGCTCACTCACACTCGCTCAACACACTCACTCAACTCACTACTGATGATTTTAACTTAAAATTTTTAAGTTATATTCGGGTTAGGTTAGGTAATGAACCAAGGCCTGTAGCCAAGCCTAACCTAACCTTAATATAACTTAAATCATCAGTGAGTTGAGTGAGTGAGTTGAGTGAGTGTGCTGAGTGGAGTGAGTGTAAGTGAGTGTAGAAATCCCTCAAGCTTACTTTAACTCTGCACACTGCACTGCTAACTGCGACAATATATCATCACTAAGCTATGATGCAAGTTACAAGTTCCATCTGACTGTATTTTTTATTTAGTAGCATGTGTTCTCTGGTGTTTTTTATAGAAAAATGATTCCCACCTGACGGCTGTCATTACTGTTATGTGTACAGTACAAGAGCCACAATCCACACTGTTATTTTTGGTACACATGAAAGTTATGACGTCCATTAAGTTAGAGCGGGGGTTTGCCCCCGAGGACAACTGACTCCCCAGCAACTAATTCTAAAAGATCTCCACAGCAATACGAAAAAAATATACCGTAAATACTGCCGGAAATGCAGAAATAGCAGTAACTACAGGTAAATAAGAACAACTGTTATTAAATAGCAGTAACTACAACTAAAATAATAACAATTGTTACTACAAAGCAGTAATTTCTACTAAATAGTAACAAATGTTATTAAATAGCAGTAACTACAACTAAATAATAACAATTGTTACTACATAGCAGTAATTACTACTAAATAGTAACAAATGTTATTTAATAGCAGTAACTACAACTAAATAATAACAACTGTTACTAAATAGCAGTAATTACTACTAAATAGTAACTAATGTTATTTAATAGCAGTAATTACAACTAAATAATAACAACTGATATTAAATAGCAGTAATTACTACTAAATAGTAACAGCTGTTATTAAATAGAATTAAGTAATACTAACAAGTAACAACGGTTAATAAATGATAATTACTACCAATTAACAACAACTGTTACAAAATAACTTACAACAAGTTGAAATTAACTTATCTTTAAAAGTAAGTCCTAAGTTATGCTAATTTTCAGCAAACCAGTAGACCTAAGCAGTAGCAACGAAATGCCGTTTAAATTTTGTCTCTAGGTACGATGGAAAAAATTGGCAAACATAGAAAATATAAAAAACATTTGGCAGCCGAAAAACGATAAAAATAACCCAAGCCCAAATTGAATACTTAAAGAAAAAACGACTGTAACTCTAAAAGTAAATCTTAGGTTATGCTAATTTTAAGCTCACTAGTAGACTTAAGTAGTAGCAACGAATTGCCATTTAAATTTAGTTTTTTAGGTACGATGGAATCAAAATGGCAGCCGAAAAACTAAGAAAGGAAACCCAAACCCAGATGGAACATTTAAATGCTACAGTATAATGTTAATAACAAATGCTAAATAAAACAGCTAACATTTGACGAAACATAGTAGATATTCTATTTAATTTAAACAACAGAAAAAAACACATAATAAAAACTGTTAAACAACAAAAGAAAATATCCATATATTCATAGACGGAAAGTATTAAATGGGTACTATCGAAATTGTTTTCAAGTCACAGTAGGTATTAAGGAAAGGCACAATATATTAAAATTGCTACAAAACATATATTACAGTTAAAGGTTAGACTATAAATATTTAATTATAAGGATACATACAAAATACCGATATAGAAATTAATTAAGAGATTCCTGGGCAGTAGTGTGCCAAAGTTAATTAGTTTGACGTAGTAACTACCAGTGCTCTAGTTTTCGTTTACGAGATTTGAAGTTTCACTGTTTCAGGTTTTAAAGGTAAGCATTGCAGTACACATTAAAAATTAAATTACATCAAAAGTATAATAACACGTTGTAGGTATCTCAGCATTAATGGTTCCAAAAATATGTCGACTGAGAGATACACATACATTCAATGGAATCAAATTTCACTATAAATGAAACCAGATACTTTAAGTTCAGATTTCTGTATATCACAAATGATAATTGACACACTTGAAATACTTTAGATGTGAATAAGTTATTTTGCTATAATTGCATAAAACTCGAAAGTGAAAATGTCAGACAAAACGTACGACCGAATTTGCACATCAAATATCGGTAAGTACACTAGTGGCAATAAATTAATGTCGTCACGGAATAATGTTAATTTTCCCTAGGTAAGTTTGCACTTATTCTAATGCATAAGGTTTGAGTTCGAAATCTTTATATAACACCTTTTTTATTTTTAGTGGCAGGTAGAAGAATCTTAAACTATATAAATTATCTAATAGGCTAATAGAATAAATGTACAGTAGGCTGTTACTTTAAAATTCCTGGGCTATGCTAGTTCTCTCTCCTCTGAGTGCTAGATACATGTTAGTGTTCAAGACTATTCTTTACCTACAATGGAAAGAATATGGCAGCCGAAATTCTGAAGAAAATATCTTCAGCTAGATGAAAAACCTTAAGTATGGCATTTTTAAATGGTATTTTTGACCATTGTCGTTTACTACTATGGTTATTCTGTTTCGATTTTTTATAAAGAATTTCTAAAATTCTAATCATTATATTGTTATCTAAGCCCGCATCTTTCAAAATACTTATGCCGATTGGGGTTGTTGTTGTAAAAGCGGTTTCATTTACAAGTGGTGATATTTGTTAATTTAAAGATCCGAGGTTTCACGTGGCATGGACTTTGCAAAAACAATTTTCCATTGTTCAGGCTTATCAGTATTCCAAATAGAAATTAAATTAGAAATAGAATTAGAAATTTTGGAATTGCATTTATTAAAATGTCTAGTCATATAATTCCGACTTGTCTGTGGTAAAGAGTCGAACAACGTGCATGTTTGAGTACTTTTGTCAATACATAGCCAATGGTCATGGTATATTAAAGGATGAGGAATAATTTCTCATTCTCTATTAAGCAGTTTTGCTGTGTATCGTACGGAAATGGATATGGTTCACGAGTGTTAGACCAGGTAAATTTTTGGGTATCATTCATCCTTTTACAGACAAAATTTGGCATTGATAATTCAAATATTGGATCGGGAAGCTCCGCAAAAATTACATTTGAAGTGTATCAATCATATTGTAAACATCTAAGCTAAGTCCAAAAGATCGTCACATGTTAATTGTAATCTTTATGATGAAGGTTTACCGAACACAGTTGTGTTGTTTAAGACGCATTTCTGCCAATTTACACTATTGTCTTTGTGATTTGATATAGTTTCTTCAATTATTCAGCCGTTTTATGGATGGCAGCTAACCTTTCATTGATTCTTTCATCGTACGATTTAAACTGCGTCTAAATGTTTGATAAATCAATGTCACTTTTATTTAAGGTATCAACATTTGTTTTAAGACAGCTTCAGGTTTGTTTGTTTGGTTTCTGTTTTTAGTTCTTGATGAAATGACGTAACTAATTGCATCAGTAATGTTTTTAGTGGATACGTACGTTTTAGTTTTGGGGGTTTTGCCGAATGAAGTAATGTCATTAGTCTTTTCGTCAAAAAATTTAGCCTGCGACTAGTGAGAAGAGCATTTATGGATTTATCTTCGCTATTGTTATCCTTCGGAGTAAATCAAGAAGTAAATGTACTTTTTACTTTACTTTTACTGGTGTGCTGAAAATTAGCATAACCCAGGGCTTACTTTTAGAGATAATTTAATTTCGACTTGTGTTACAAGTTATTTTGTAACAGTTGTTATTATTTGGTTGTAATTACTGCTATTTAATAACAGCTATTACTATTTAGTAGTAATGACTGCTATTTAGTAACAGTTGTTATTATTTAGTTGTAATTACTTCCATTTAATAATAGTGGTTACTATTTAGTAGTAATTACTGCTATTTAGTAACAGTTTGTTATTAGTTAGTTGTAATTACTGATATTGAATAACATTTGTTACTATTTAGTAGTAATTACTGCTATTTAGTAACAGTTGTTATTATTTTAGTTTTGTAGTTACTGCTATGTAGTAACAGTTGTTATTATTTACCAGTAGTTACTGCTATTTCTGCATTTCCGGCAGTATGTTTATTTTATTTTCGTGTTGCTGGGGAGATCTTTTAGAATTAGTTGCTGGGGAGTCCGTTGTCCTCGGGGGCAAACTCCCGCTCTAAATTAATGGACGTAACGTTATGCTGATAGGCTGATAGGTAGTTGTCTCTGCCAGCCGAGCCTTCGCTTTGTGTTTTAAAATACATAAAACTTCATCTTTACTGTTATTACAAAATTGTCACTGCTATTTTATTGTCAACTCTATTAATCGATGCCATGTCTTTATTTTGGTTAGGATGATTTAACATTTTTTATGGCTAGCTGTTTATACCGTTTTCCAATTTAGCATACAATTTCAAAGGGGAACTATTCGGTGTGTGTAAATACACATCGAGGTCATCAAGTAAATATTGCTTGTATTACTTTTACACTGTCAACTGTATTTACAAGAGCAAAGACATTAATTTGACATTATCGTACATAACAAAAAGGGTGTAAACCCAAATGAGTATCTACATACTGTGTGGGATGATCTGAAACTAATTTCTCTTTCCCCACCTTCCATTCCCAGTTTCCACTTTTCATGTTAAAGCAGTTGTCATTACAAGTATTTTGTCAAAAACCCTGTCTCAGACGGATTTACCGTTTTTGGAGTTATGGGGGAAACAACTTTCCACCTTCGCCGTCCCCTGGGGGTTGAAGGGGTCAACCAATCTAGGTCAAACTTTGCAAAACGTCATAACTATCCAATATACAAGGGGTGTTTCATAGTATGTGACTCACTTTTGATGACATGTATCTCTTCATGCCGTTTAACTCAGCAGCTAAGATGCAAGTTGAGACATCGGGCTTTTTAACGATATGCTAATGCTATTGTTACATTGTGATTTCCATAATTTGGCTAGACGAGTAACTTTGATGGCCAAATCACTTTGATCAGTAATTACCTTGACCTTCAGAGTACAGCATAAATAGACCAAATTAATAATAATTTTTAACTAATAA
>JAHZNB010006713.1:0-24977 GCA_027744295.1 Callyntrura guangdongensis | reverse complement strand
TACTGCATAAAGTCGGCTGCCCTGGTGATCACGGATTGCTAGTTCAGTTAGTAGGCGGAATAT
This sequence comes from Callyntrura guangdongensis, assembly GCA_027744295.1. NCBI lineage: Eukaryota > Metazoa > Arthropoda > Collembola > Entomobryomorpha > Paronellidae > Callyntrura > Callyntrura guangdongensis. Next base: position 24,914 of record JAHZNB010006713.1, on the reverse strand, counting down.
ATTTTAAGCAAAATTGGTCGACTCCCGGGGGTCAAAAATTAAACTTTATCCATATTAGCTCAAATTTTGCATAGCGATACCAGGTCAACTGACAAGCCAAAATATTAAGTCTTTAACAATTCAATCAGCTTATATCGGTATGTTTATAAGGAGGGCTGGAGAAGATTTTATAAGGAGGTTTGGATAGGATTTTATAATGAGGTCTGGAGTGTTTTCCTGTTTGTTTCACCGAGTTTTACATAGAGGTTTGGCGGTTTTATGATGGAAAATTTAGTGTTCCTTAGTGTTCGGACCAAGCCAGCCAGCTTGGTTTGCAAAAGTTTTGCCCAAGCCGGCTCAAGCTGTAATTTCCCCCAATTTGTAATTATATGATTTTTTCTCAACACTGATCGATTTGTTACACGAAGTGTATTGTGTTTTGGCCTTTGTAAGCATATTATTAACTCAGATGTATACTATACTGTACTGTTGGTAACATCTAAGAATTGCACTACAGATGGCATTATATGTACGTAGTTTTACAAAGTCAACAACCCTGGTTCGGCTTGCAAGCCAAGCCACCGGCCGAATTCAACTTTGCTTGAGCTGGCTTGGCTTTGTCCGTACACTAGTGTTCCTTTCGTCACTTTGCTACTATTGTTTTGTAGATTTATTTACTGTTTGCTTTAAAGGTTCGAGTAAAGCCCGAAAAGTACCTCACGTGCAAGTTTTTGGTTTTTCTGACGTAGAATTGTCTGAAACGTATATATCTGGTGTCAGTTTTCAAGTTTTAATTTCATTTTTAAAAAATCGGTTTGACTAAAAAACTTGTTTTGAACTTGCCAATAGACGATGAATATAATTTTGAACAACTTTTATTCTCTTCAATTTTTCGATTTTACCTTCATCTTTCGAGATATGAAAATATAAATATTTTACTTACCTTAACCTAAGCAAATTCATACATCAATTAAATCATTAATTCAATGAATGAATTTGTTTATGTAAGGTTAAAAAATACATGCGGCTCGAAATATCGAAAAATTGAAAGAATCATATTTTAAGTCTGTTGGCAAAACAAAGCCGTATAGAAAAAAAATTATGGCCAAAATTTGTCCCACCGATTTTTCAATTTTTTGTATTTAAACGGACACCGCACACAGGTTTCATACAATTCCACGTCAGAAAAACAAAAAATATCCCCTTGAAGCACCTCGGGGTTTACTCGGACCGCTTTAAATGGTGGCTAATAGTTGAGGATTGTTAATATTTATGGTGTTCTACCGCTGAAGTTCTTGTTTTCTACCGCTACCGCATATTTTTATCTCTATACCGCTACTTCTACCGCAAAAACGAAGGGTGCATAAATACAAACTGTGCCTATTCATGGCACGACGGTCAGACAGCCCCACAGACCGAACACTGAAAATACATAAAAGATATCCAAATAGTACGCTGACTAATAATTCCGTTTCTTTTAAACGTTCGAGGGCTGTTCACAGGGGCACTGTGAGAGTTATGGATCGTGAAAGTGGTGATTGAAATTACAGTTGCAGTTTGCCCACGAACAACGGGGTACTACGCCATATCAGCAATGCTGATTCGATATACAAGCCACAAGCACAGAAGAAGAAAACGGAAGAAATATACGATATGCACGCACACAACATACAAGCACGTTCACTGCACTGACTGCATTTGTAAAAATGATTCAAAATTGGTCAGCCCACAGTCCAAACGTACAAACTCACCAGCCGAAATTCCAAATTTATTCAGCCGATATTTCGGTTTTCAATTGCGTAACTTTCGGTTATCCCAAGCCAATTATAGCCGATTATTTCGAATCCTGTGAGCTGATTTCGTCAGCCGACTAGCCGAATGTACAATATTTATAATAATAATTTATAATATGTTTGTTGTATATTACAACGCAACTCTCATAACAAGCTAGCAAAATACCAACAATCACATGATGATATTGGATTAGACAGTAAATCACACATATGAGCACCTATTTATGGTAAACGTTGATGTTTTCCCAGTTTGCCACCATTCTGCGAATTACTACTAATTACTAAGTAGCGAAGTCATGCGACACCTTGATTTGACGTTTCAGACAGTGGTGTGTTGGACGTTTATCCGTTTAACCGTACATGCTTCAACACCGCCACTACAGGGTTAACAAAAAGCTAAAGCTGACTTCGGGAATCGATTTATGATTACGTTGCGTACTAAATTTTACATACAGTTGCTACTAAATGATACCTATAAAAGTGATCTATTGGTTTCACATTAAGCGAAGCGGGGTGGTCACACCGATATTCCATTCTCACATGTGCTGTCGACCGTTTAAATACAAGTCGAATGACTAAATTCTCATGTCAAATGCGAAAATATCTCAACATATATGATGAAAACAATTATAAATATAGCATTTATAATTACAATTACTTTACAATTACTAATTAATTACAATACAGCATTATAATTGTAGCATCCCGGGGGTCACAGGGGTCTACCAATTCGGATCAATCCTTGTGTCAAGTTGGACTTAAGGTTATTATGTAAAATATTTTTCGGGTAGGCCCAAGGGGGCGAAGGAGTTTGGCGTCGAAATAAATTCTCGACTGCAGAACTAAACGTATTCATAAATCGACTGATGTCTCTCATGTATGACTGACTGTAATATATTATTATTATTATAAGTTATTACTAATAAATTATTAGTAATGAAGTAATAATATATATTTGGTTAGTCAGCTGGATAAATCCAAAAACTCGGCTCACTAGCCCCGAAATGATCGATCCGCTAAAAGTTGGCTTGTGAGGAAAAATTCGGCTCAGTAAACCCAAAGGTCTGCTGAATAAATTCGGAATTTCAGCTGCGGAGACCGTACCCAGCGTATACAACGATGATGTGAAATGTGAATATGTGAATGCGATAAAATTGAACAAAACGACGGAAAATTCATTTTTTATCATTTGCTGTTTATGTGAAAATTAAGTAGATAGAGCTTGAGTAACACGTAACAATACCTTCTCAATACTGACGTTTGGTGGTGGTGGTACACATTAGTACACAGGCAGTCAGGCAAGGCAGTACCGTACCTAAACGTACTCTGTCAATTGTTGTCATCTGGGTGAACTCTCTAAGTTTATAATTCACTGGAATTATTTCACCTCCGCCAGCGGTAGTGTAGCAGAAATGATAAATACATTTGTGAAATATCCGACTGCTTGTTGAATTTTGACCAATAAACAGGTAATTAAGACTAAATACAACGAAATGTTAAAATATTGAAGTGCCAGGCAAGGTGGCCTGGTGATGAACGTTCTAATTTCAGCCGCATGTTCAATTTAGTTACTTTATGGACCGATGACATATTAGCCAAATGAATTGTACAAATTATAAAATAGTTTAAATTGATATTGTTGTTTGTCGAGAGTTAACTTTAGATGTTTTGTTCTTTAAGGTCTCTTAATAATTTGTACGAGAAAGGTGGCAAATACCGGGGACGGTTGGGGGTAATGATAGTTGTTTGGAGTTATCTACTGATATACCCAATTTAAGCAGTGCAGTGGGCGAGGGCGAACCCGAATAGGTTAGTATTGACATATATTATGTAATTTATTTGAGAAGTAAGTTCCTGAATTTAACAAATTCGTGCGATACTTGGTAAGTTGACATAAGGGCGTACATACGCCGTAATAATTTAGTTTGTTATCAGTCAATGGCCATAATATGCTGTCTTCAGATTGCAGTTGAAATCATTACTACATTTACAAGGGTTGAAACTATCGTCAGTCGTTAGCACTATAATCTTGATTTTACGAATTTATGAAATGTTATAATTGGAAAATTATAGTAGTTAGTAAAGTGAATAGCCAAATGAAACGTTTTCACGTTCAAAATTCGCATTACATATCTTTTAATTTAATTGAATGTTTACAATGATAAAGTCAAGTTACTTAATTCGAATGCATGCAAATAAAAACGATATAGTGGCTGGAAAATTGCATTAATTGTACGATGTAAACAATTGTCGTCTTGTTCATGCTACTTGTGACTTTGTAAGAATTCTAGTAAGTCCATTGTAATTCTGCTCGAAAAGGGAATATATGTAAATGTATGAAAAATTACAGTTGCCATGTTTCATATGCCGCTGGCTTTTACTGCTGTGCGTGTGTTTGATTGTATATTTTGCTACCAAATATTACTATGTTATAATATTTACTTATCCTTGTACATTTTTGTGTGTGTACATTTTTAATCATGGGATATTGACCGTTGTTAATACACCATGTTACCTTGCTTTTTTGTCTTGTGTGATTTTTATCAGTTTTGTTTACATGTTTTCGCATGTCATACACAGCTGACCATTCAGACACTGTGACTTTCAAAATCCATTCGCATTCCTTCCACTTCTTTTATCGAAGGTCAGCGTCCCTGCTTCTGATGACAGAGTTTATCGACCAGGAGCGTTTTAACGGCAACGGTCAACAGGAACGAGTACATCTGCTGGATTCCATTGTTTCTTATCCTGTTGGTTTTTACAACAATTTTGTTTCTATTGTTTGTATTGCTTCAATATTGGGTTTTAGTTGTAAAATGGGATGACTTAATCTGGTGGATTATCTAGAGCTATTATGGTACTTCCCTTCGGGCTTTGTTTACAATTATGTTGGCGTTTCAATGTCATGTCGGAATTAGTTCCATTCGTGGTGGTTGGTTTTGGGTCACTGAAAATAAACAATACAGTCTTTAGAACTTTCTGTCTATATACAGTCTATAGAATATTTTGTACTGCTTGCTTTAATACTTGCATTTTTGTATAACTTTTATTCTAGTTGCTTTTCTGCAGTACTGCGCACCATTGCCTTGGTTATGATAGCAAGGTATGAGTTGTTTAACTGTGTAGTAGGGATAGCTTTATATGCAAATGTTGGTTTGCGGTCTATATAAGTAAACATAGTTGTTTTGGAGCAGTCGTGTACTTAAAATTTGATAACGACATCCTTTTAAATTCATTCAATCAGTTGAGAGTTTTCGTACCCAGTACTGTAAGCATATTTTCCACAGAGTTTCTATTATTTTTTTTAGGATCAACAGGTAACCCTTCTTCTAGCTGTTAGCAAACCAATGTCGTCTTCAACAACTTTCACGGTGGCCACCGTAGACACAGGCCATGAAGATATGATAGTAAGCGTGCTTTCGGTTTGTTTCGTGGCGTGGAATATTAAATACTCCACGTGTAAATTTTGAATAGTTACAATTGTAGTTACAAAGCTATTAGTTGTTAATTTCTTCAATTACCCTAACAGCATGATGCCCAAATGGATTTCTTGGGTACTAAGCTAGCAACATGCTCTTGTGATAAAACTGTACGCGTCTTTGACGTGAATATCAATCACGGAAGTCAAACGTTTGTGGCGGAGCTGAAAGGTCATGAGGGACCCGTAAGTTGCCATGCCTGTTAGATTCTGATAATAACTGATAAACAATGAATGAACTTATTGATTTTACATGTATTTTTTCATGCCAATCTGTAGGTGTGGCAAGTAGCGTGGGCTCATCCACGCTATGACACTTTGTTAGCCTCTTGTTCTTACGACCGCAAAGTGATTATATGGAAAGAATCGACTGAGATTAAACCCGATGGAAAAAAGGTGGTAAAATGGGAACGCTCCTTTATATATGAAGGGCATGATTCATCAGTGAATAGTGTTTGTTGGGCACCTCCGGAATGGGGCCTTATGCTGGCGTGTGGTAGCTCCGACAACAGCATAACTGTGCTATCTTGGGCTAATGATCGATGGGCTGCTCATAAAATTCCAAATGCTCACACGGTATGTGGTTTTTCGACTAGTCTAAACCGTCTTTTAAATATATAAACAATATGTATGATTTAGTTATAATGTCGTATCATTATCATGTTTGGTACAGCTCGGATGTAATGCCGTATCGTGGGCTCCAGCTCAAGCTCCATCATTCGATAAGACGAACGAGACGCAGGCTATCAAGCGATTTGCCTCTGGAGGGTGTGATAATCTGGTTAAAATCTGGCGCTATTTGTAAGTACATGATCAATGATCAGTGACGTGTTTTCAGTGTGTAAGTAGTAAAATAAAAGACTTACTGAAAACCTTGACCCATTTCGTGTTTGCAGGGAAGATACATCTGAGTGGGTGGAAGAAGTGAAATTAGAAGGACATTCTGACTGGGTTAGAGACGTTGCTTGGTCGCCGGCAGCTGGTCTTACCAAAATGAAAATAGCTTCATCGTCTCAAGATCGCCGTGTGATTATTTGGACCAACAAAGAGAGCGACGGCATAAGCTGGACTCCTGAACCCCTTCATGTATTTGATGATGTTGTGTGGCACGTTAGCTGGAATTTTGTTGGAGATGTTTTGGCTGTTTCCGGAGGTGACAATCAAGTAAGACGGGTTTTCAAAATATTTATTGGCTTCCTGTTGACGGCATCCATCATCTATTATTCATGTATTTTCATTTATGTGTATTTAATTACAGGTTAGCTTGTGGAAGAAGAGGGAGACAGACAGCTGGGAGTGTATCAGCGACTCTTCAAAATCATTTATTCAGAATGAGCAGCGAACCTTATAGAAGTTGGCCCACTCGTAGTGCTACCTTAGCGTTTCCTATTGAAATTATGATTTGCATAATTATTTACGTACATTTGTCAACCAGTGTTTAATATTAGTCTATCTCTTTTCTTAAATTACAGCTCATTCATTAGTTAAAGCATAAACACTGTTTCTACAATATTCACATTATGTGTTATTATAGCTTCTATTTATCTCGATTTGTACTGTACATACATCCAATCTAACTGTATTCCTTTTGATTAAAATCGTTTTGTTTTAAACGTAACATTAATATGTACTTAGATATATTTTGGTATAGATTATAGAACTTACAAGTAGTATGCAAGGGTTAAATTTTCTCCACTAGTTCATCGTACCAAAGCATGCGTATGGATGACTTGTTGGTACTCTTGGAATTGGAATCACTACTTTTAGAACGAAGCAGACAGTAATCATCGCAAATTTTAATTCTAAATTTTCATCGCAACGGCGTTATGTAATTACGAATAGCCTAAATCTTAAATCTATTTGTCAAAATTTGTATATAATTTATTTAAACTTAAAATCGATTGTATGGTCGAGTACATATTCCTGCTACCCAAAATAAAGTATGCTAATTTAAATCCGGACGTTAAAAACTATGTGGACAAAACTAATAGCAACTCACCGACTTCGTTTGAATAAGTTGTAAGCAGTAAGTAGACTACGACTACTATACAAAGTACTGAGTATTGAATGCATTTACTTATTGCCTTTCATCATACCATGATATCGACCATTTTGCACAGGCTTTTTGAGTCGTATTTTTCGCTATTGCTTGTGAGCTAACTATACGGACATCACAAACTGTTCGTTCATAGGTTGACAGAAAGTATTGGACGCCATTCGATAATAACATGGAGCCATTCGTTGACGGAAAAGCATGTAGTTCCTGGTTTTTGTACCACAATCATATTGCGATGTTTGGTGTCGTCGCTGACTGTTACCATGGTTCCATTTCGCGCATACAAAGCTGAATGCAAAATAGATGGTACACACAAACTACGGTGAAAGCTGCTTTTTTGTTCACAGATTGCACTTTTCTAATACAGTACGCTCTAACAATTGGTTGTTATTTATTTTCACGTTTTATTGTTAGCCTTTTTAAATTGGCAGTTTATAACAATAGCCGTAGATGCAAGATACACAATGGCAGGAGGTTAAAAATATTCAGACCCACGAAATGCTAGGATGCTTCATTCACGTAGATATTTTTGGAGTAGTTTATGAATTCATAGTGAAAAACGTGACTTTAATAAAAAGCAGTTAATAAAATCAATCGCACTGTAACAGAAAATAAGGATGGGATTGTTTGATAAAATTGTGGGCCTGCTGGGCCTTCGACGCCGAGAAGTGAATGTCTTGGTGGTAGGGTTAGATAACAGTGGAAAATCTACACTTCTTAATCATTTTAAAACTGAAGAAACAAAGTCGAACGAGATTGTACCTACGATTGGGTTCAACGTGGAAAAGTTTCAGAGTGAGTGCTGTTTTTCTACCTCTCCCTGTAAATTCTAACTAGAACTTATAAATTCAGATGGGCATACATAAATTATAACTATAATTTACTGGGACTTTCAGACAAAAATGTAGGATTTACAGCCTTCGACATGTCTGGTCAAGGAAGATATCGGAGTTTATGGGAGCATTACTATAGAGACTGCCAAGGAATAATTTTTGTTATAGATTCAAGCGACAAGTTAGTTGCTCTTACTCACTTTTATCGAAAGGCAAAACACATGTTTTTTTAAGTACAGCACAGAAGTAAATACAAAAATGAGAAAAAATTTAACATGTACTCTTAACAGACTTCGTTTTTGGGAATATGTTGATCGTCGTCGATAAAATTGTGCGTCTAGTAAGACGGTAATGTATAACAGGTGTGTATATACATATATATATATATATATAATATGCATTTTAATGGTTAAATCAGCAAAAAAATATTTAAAGTAAAACTAAAGTACTTCCTCCTGTTAGACGTATAGCGTGTTAGAATCGATGGAATGGAAGTTATATTCCTGTATCTTTTCCATGTATGATGTTCCTCTATATAAATCATGTATATTATAATGAATTTAATATTAGAGCTAAATAAAGCGACATTTTGATAAACATACTTACGGAATTCTATAAACATGATCCGTTTTATTTTTGTATCTATTATATAGATGACAGGTATTAAAATGTCTACCATGCACCAAAAGCACCATGCAGACTTGTCGCGATATTTTAAAAAGAAATCGTTAGTACTCCAAATAACAACTCAAATAAATAACAAATTGCATGTTTAAATACATTTGGAATTGGAGATCATAAATATTCATGTGAAACGAGGCAACTCATGCATGGTCTGATGTAAGGATAAAAATGTCTATTTTTGTTGATGATCTTTTTTACCATCCTCCCAGTATGGTCGACGAGAGTGACCAGCCTCTCCAGAGCGTCCGCGAGAAGAACGACGATCGTCATGTTGAGAGAATGCTTCTTCAGATTTACGTTTTTGGCCACGTGGTCCATCTTCCCGTTGGTCTGAGTGCCGATGATGTGCACCACTCGGACCACCTGCATGCACTTCCGAACCGAATGGTCGTTGATTGCGGTTGTAATGATGGCCACCTTGTCGTGGGTTGCTACGATGTCCACCGTGGTTTGAATATCCGCGGCCTCCATGATGATGTCCATGGGAATGACCATGGCCTTGGAATCCAAAATTGGAGCGATTTCCCCCACCTCCGTGACCATAAGGTCTGTCCTTATCATGTTTACGTGGGGAGTAATTTAGCATTATGGGTGGTGTTACTCGCTCGTTATCGTCTCTAAAAGTTGGATCCGCATCCGTGTATCTACCAGCGATCTCCGGAACTGTGTTTGCAAACGTCATGAATTCTTCTTCGGTCTCCCAAGGACCAGTTAGATTAATCCCTGGAGGGACAGTAGACCCCAAATCCTCATCCGTGGCTCTATCAGCCTCTGAGTCCCCTGACACTGACGTAGATGATTCAGTGGTTGATTCCTCAGATAACCGAGGCTCTTTAATTTGTGTTGGATACATTATTCTGGAGCTTATGATCAGGTTTCAGAATCAGTCTTCAAGTCTATAACCAAAGTGAACCACATACGGTCAGTTACAAACTATATTATTTGCATATATTTCGGCTCAGCGATAATGATATTAAACAACAACTCGATACTTTAGGAATCGTTAATAATTAACCCGCAGCCATGCGGGTTAATAATTAGATCGTTGTAAACGTCAAAATCGACCGCAGAAAGTGAAAACAATGAAAAGGAAAAGTAGTAAAAACCTTCATGTATTCTTTAAATTTCTTTACGTGACTATGACGCGAACTTTCACACAGACTATCCTACTGAAATCTCATCTGTCGACGAGAGAGAAACAATAACATGAATATACAGCAGTTAGAGAGAGGAGAGACGAAACAGGTTTGTGGTGTTAATTGTTGTGTACAGCTAAGTTTTGCAATATACCGCTGATACGTGTATGGGGTACAATAAACAATGAAGTGTGTACAAACATGGAACAAAGCAATACAATGCTAATGCAATATATCCATGGGATTAGTGTGTAGATAAAAATGTGCCCACCTTCCGTCCGACGCGACGACTGACGACGCACATTATATTTTATATTATGATGTACTAGTAAGGCCAGTGTGCCAGTGTTATAGTATAATTGACACCGAAATCTAGACTGTGACCCGTTTCAGCTTAGCTAAAAGAACTAAGCAATATATTTATAATTATTACTATCAGCTATTACTTAACAGTAAATTTTAAGTTAAACTCGTCCCGGCCTTATCTTGCCTTGGCCTGTCGGATGTATGGAAATATTTTATTGCGTATTTATGAAGGTTTATTAATGTATTATTCCTTATCCTGTGCCAATGAAGCTATAATTGCCAGTTAAATTCGTTATTTGGTCATTCATGTCAATACTTGGTGCATAATACAAGTAACTAGATACTTGGCTGGCGCTTAAGATCGATGACCGATTTAATCGCATCGTTTTATAAATTAGCATAATATCTTTGTGAATCGGTAAAATTTCGTGTTTATTACAATCGCACTATTCGCACTACAATATGTGATCTGTCCAGATTTAACAAGTCCGACTTGTTAAAAAATTTAATTAATTGTACGTAGTAGTAGTAATAATAGTGATGAATGATGATAGTGACGGAAGCATCAACCATAGCTTTCATGCATAGATATGCACTTGGGCCAGACCTAGGCAGGACATCGGTGTCCGGTGTCCAGATTTAGGACCCCGGACACAGACACCGGTGTCCTGGTGCCCATGACTTAAGTCGGTGTCCTGGTGCCCATGACTTAAGTCGGTGTCCGGTGTCCTGGTGCCCATGACTTAAGTCGGTGTCCGGTGTCCTGGTGTCCATGATGTAGGTCGGTGTCCGCCCAGGTCTGATTTAGGCCATGCATGAGAGTAGTGCGATGCGAGTAGTAGTAGAAATACTGGTAGGTTACCATGATTCTGATATTCTGATCTTTTACATGTACGATTAGAACTAAACTTTGCAATTGCAACGATTTTTCCTAAGTTTTATGTATGATGAAATGATTTGGTTTGGTTGGCCTCTTATGCTTGTAGATGCAAGGACATGGAGTACGGAGACACCAGCGGTACGCTGTGCTGAACAGGTGATCGTACTTGATATGACTGATAGTCGTGCAACGGTTTAGTTTGGCAAGCGACGTAAGAGAAAGGGTACTGGGGAATTAAAACAACCTATTTAGTTTGAGAAGTTTTTGATGTTTATCAACTATTAAAATAAAGAAATAAAGTGTGGCTATACTAATTATACCGTTTCTTGTGCTGTGTTGTGATTTGGAAGGAGGAGGATGAGCATAGCGGGGGAAGAGTTCGTAGGGGATGGTGACGACAGGGATTCGTGTACCATTCACAGGTTCACGAGAGCTGATGTAGACGCCGTGAACGTGGCGAACTGGTACGATTGGTTCAAGGAACTTAGTCCTAAAACGATTCTCGTACCGATTCCACCGGAGGTTTTGAAATATCTCAAATCGGATGGAATGGTAATGCCACAGAATACTCATACTACAGCCCACGTAAATCTTAGTACAACCAGGGCCGGCACGGGGACCAAAGGAGTGACCAATGATGAAGTTGAGGAGGACAATGGTAGTTGGGCGTCCATCTCGGATACTGACGAACCGTCAGGTGTTCCCTCCGAGTTTTTGCAAAAGATTAGCAGAGGACAAAGACCAGGTCAGAGGAGGATACTCACGGGAGCGTCTGGGTCAGCTGACAGTCCATTAGTGGAGGAAGAATTTCCGGATGAGGAGGAAGACGATTGGGATCAAGATTGTAATAGATCTAGTGAATCGTCTGATGATGATGAAGAAGAAAATCGGAGTATGAAAAGAGTAATGGAGGTAGAAAAATTTCACGAGTTTGACTCTCTTTTGGATGCAAGCATTAAGAAGTTAGGGGGTGCGGTTCTACCCAAGATCAATCGGAAATCGCCCAGGGTAAGGTCTTGTTTACAACTAACACTCGTTTAAAGAAATTCCTGCTAGTTTGTCAACAGATTTTGGCTAAGATTATTAAACACTTTGAAACGATCTCGTGCAGGATGCTACATGGATAGGATTCAATCGATCTCTCAAGTGCTATAATCCAGGGGATATATACTTGCTTCTGAAAACGTCCGATGTTGTTTCTCATCTTTTAGAAGACCCTTACAAAGAGTGCCACGATGAAGGCGATGATGATAGCACTTATACCGCTTCAGGACGATCTAACAATACAACTAGTACATCACCGTACATGCTTGTTCTGAAACAATGGAATGACTCCTGGGGACCAGAAATGGAGTTTAGATGCTTTATATGTGCTAATCAGCTCATAGGTAAAATTGTGTACTGTGCAAGTAGTGTGTTTTTGTTTAAAAGGTCCATGGATGCATGATGACCACATTGGTAAAATATATTGCTGTTGCTTTATTTTCCAGCTATTTGCCAGCGAGACTTGGACACTTGTTACGCGTCAATAGTGAAACGAAAGGACAAGCTTTTACTCAACATTCAAAATTTTTTTCTCAGGAATATCCATGACCGATTTCCGGTCAGTTACTGTAAGTTAGAAACTTGAAATGTGTATGTTTAGAAACGCGTTATCATCTGAAATCCGGCTGATGTATTATTATTCATATTTTGGTTTGCAGATGTAATGGATATTGTTTGTCATCCCAACGGTGAAATTTACCTAGTAGATTTTGATGTATTTGGATTGTGTACCGATCCCCTCCTTTTCACATACCAAGAGCTTCAGTCTGTCTACCATGAAACAAAAAGTGCTTTAAATAGTTCATCGAGTAATGATGACAACAGATTAAAGGAATCTCACCGCCACGGCTATCCTCATAACTCTCTCAATCAACCATGTCTGCGGTTTCTTACGGAGAGCAGGAACTTCCGTGCTAGAAAGTCTACAGGACGGTCGGCCCTGGCAAATGATGTAATGACGTACATTAGAGAAAGTGTTTCTAAGCAGTAATCAGTGACCTGATAAACTGGCATGCTGCGACGGGCTTGTACAAACAAGCTGCTCGCATTAGTATTGTAAACATGTAGACACAGTAGTTAATATCGCGTAACATTAGCGAGGAAGTTTAAAACCAAATTTTAGAGTTTCTAAGTAGCACCCAAATTGTGTGTGTTGGGAATTCAAAGTGTGTTGAAATTCCATACATTGAAATTTGGGACACTAATTGATCTTTCTAACAACTTAGTAAGTATAATTACTTATACATATATTGTTCTATATCTATGTTGACAAATAACTTTGTTATTGGTAACTTTACAAACGGTTTTGTTTTTTATGATTTTTTACCGTTACAAGATATGTGTATGTACAATATCTACAATAGCACAGAAATGCGATAGAAACAAGCTTCTAGTTTTAGTCATTGTAATATTCTAAATTTCACTGGAAACTAGTGACTAATTATCTAAAGTCGGTGGGACTGCGCTGTAAAGGGGAGAGAATATCAATTTATGAATATGTGCACATTGTTTTCGAATACACGAAGATGGAGTAGTTACAAAAGAAAATATTTACGTTATACATATTAAACATCATTAACAAAAACAAGCAGTAATAGTAATAATAATAATAATAATATACAACGAGGAGCGTTTACGTTGCATGTCAGTACACAGGTGTATACATGGCGGGGCAAAACAGAATCCTTAAAATCTAAAACGATGTAATGGTATTACGTAGGTATGCGGGTGTATGTATTTACAGTCTTGTTGAAGTTTCCGATACGGTGCCCTCTTTCTGTGTGCTTGTTCAAATTTCATCTTGATGTATAAACAGTGAATATTCTAAAAGGTGACAGGATCTGGTCGCTTCACACATTGCCCTGCCCGACAGTGCTGTTGAAAACATAAATTACACATAGTGAACAAAAACAATTGATACAAAATAAAGATGGCTTGTATGTGGTTAACGGAGAGGTAATGTACAATCTAAAAACATATTTTTAACCTTCTTCCTGTCGCAAGGGGTACCTTCCAAGGCTGGATGTGTACTAATCGCATGTGTCCCATTGCCACAGTAAAGTATCCAGCATATATTATCGAAGGGTGGTTTGTGACGTTCAAAATGTGGCTTGAAGAAAGAGCCCATTCCTAGGGAACATTGAAAGTTGGCATCATACTTTTCTCCGGGAAGTTTCAGATCTGACTCAGTTTCCAGAATGCCTTCCACGCCTGCGAAACTAGTGCCACTACCACTTTTCCCTTCCCCAAGTTCAAAACTCTTTTTGCTGCGACTGGAAACTAATTCTTCTAAGCAGACGGGTCGAGATATCATAAAGTTTCCTTTGCCAGTTTTTCCCCGAAGTTCGGAAGTGCCATATTTGATAAAATCTTGCAAATTATTAGCGGAGCAACTGGACCACGTCACCTTACCTGGCCCCGTGGTGGGAGACATAATATATTTAGTAGAATCACAGGTCTCGCTAATTCCCACACCGTCATGTTCCATACCTAAGCTATGTCCGATTTCGTGGGTAGTGATGTACGCGGATGCAAAGTTGAGGCCTTCACTGATGCTACAGGAATAGTAGCGGAAGCACATAGTGCCTGCCCATGCTAATCCTGCTGTGGTCTTAACTCCTTCTTCATGTAGGTCGATGCCAGTGAGAAGCAAGGCGTGGTCCCACTGAGCACTGTTCACATTTTTCTCTCCCGCATAGTCGCAGAAGGAACTTAAATATGCTTTCGCTTTTCCTCCATGAGTTTTCAGTGAAGCAGGTTTTTTCTGCATTACTTCCAGATAAACCAAGCGAAAGCGAAGGGCTACCCCCAGAGTGGAATGTTGGTACATGACGTCCATCATGTTCACCATCGCAGTGGCGTACTCTTTCATTTGGGATGTGGTATCCCCATTAAACTTAGATTTCATTTTGTTAAAAAGTTCTTCATCCGTAAAAACTGCTATTTCAACAACACGCGAGAGAGGCCGTGGCGGTCCAGAAAGATTTTCCACAGATGCTGAGGAGATTGAAGATGCAGCGGTTTCTCGTACCGTCGTCGTTCTGCTAGTTGTTGTTGTAGAGCTGCTACCCCGACTGACTCCATTATCCAAGGGTGTTAATAAAGTGGTCTGCACTGAAGATGTTGATCCTCCAGGGGGTTTTTTCCATGAAGAAACTACCTTTCTCGTGTGGGTCACCTTGTGATCCCCCGCCCGACCAAAGAATGGAAGGCTGGCGCCACTATAGAAGAACGGAGTTAAGATGGAGCTTTCACTTTGAATCCCTTCAAACGAGGTATCTTCATCGTCGTCCCAGCCTCTGCCTGTGGCAGCTCCAACAACAGCCGCATGGCGAATATTTCGGCGTGTTTGGGCATCCACAGCAGCAAGCCTGGCTGCTTCTTCCAGTTGAGGCAGGGGAACTCGCAAAACGTCACTAATGTGGGCGGCCAAGTGACCAGCAAGTTGACTGTGAGGAAGGAGCACGTGTTCTAGTCCTTCGAATTCGTCTAACGAAGCTTCTCTTCTTTTTCGTTGTCCCGTTGTTAGTGAACTTAAAGGCTCCAGATACCATTGTCTCCCATCTTCCATGATTATCAGACCACTCTAACAACATTAAAGAGACGCTAGTAAAATATTATTTTTAGTTTTATATAGTGTGTAGGGTACTAAAACGGTTAAAATTTAAAATCGATATTTGTTTCATACAAAGCCATTCGATGGGGGGCACGCTGAGAATACGGCCACTCCTCCAGATTTCCCACCGCTACTCACATCATCCCCCTTATTCCCTGGTTGTAAACCAATGGCTGGTGTTCCTGTTACGTGACCAACAAAATGACAGCTTACTTCATCTCTTCTGTGTGTTCGGTTTCCCATTGTGTTCCAGTCATGTACTTCGTCTTCATTTCGAACCACCACTCGAAGTTGAGGATGGACAACAGATGCTTTCCGTGCAAGATGAATTCGCAACGTTTCACCTTCCGACAAAGACCCTTTCCCAAGATTACCACCTTTTCTGCCTTTCTCCACATCCAATTCAATTATATGATAATCACTTTCTGTGATACCGCTGTAGAAATCAGCATCCTTTCTGCTGCTTTCCCAGTCCTTTGAGCCAACAGCATCTGCCTCCTTCACTTTTGTTAAAAACCGTACTCCAGTTCTTATCCATTTATTCTGTCCGTCGTCTTTCTTAAAGTTTTCTTCTTTTTCGTAATCATTATATTTTGTTTTGGTCAGATACGTTTGGTAAGGACTCTGTGAAAACGAAAACAAAACCTTATTAACCTTGTATATTATTCCAGTTTAACCAGCGGGCAGCAGCTAGACAATTTGTTTGTAAGCAAAATATTATGCATCAGCATTCCCAGCAAAACGTACGTATATCGATTTAAATTTTTAAGCAGTCCGCCACTTGAAAAAATAACAATAACGAAACGAGGCGTTCGAGTTGTCACAATTACATATATACTTTGGCTGTCCACTAGGCGTGAAGGTGATAAGTGGTGACAGTGACTGATGAGATGAAAAGCGCTCATTACGATTGCAGTGGGCCATGTGTTACCAGTTACCTGGTACTTATCTGATGTGGCCAGTTTTTAAAACCCGTAGCGAAGTATTGAGGTTTCACACTAATTTAGCAGTATTCAAAATCTTTAACGCGCACAAAAGTTTGTTCAAAGTTGTATGTAACTGCGGGCGTGCTTCTGAATTTTAGTAGATGGACGCTGGTTTCATTGTTCATTTTTTTTTCATTCTCTAATAGATGTTCATACTATATTTTTTTGTTTTTTCATGCACAAAGAACATTGCCTCGTGTGCTGAACCGGTTTATTAGATAACTTTTACAAACCACTCTTTTTGTTAGTAAATACAGTATAATATATATATCTGAACATTCGATATTTCCCGCGTATATGTATGTAAATGTAATGAATGGGTTACAGACGGTGAAATAGTTGCACCTTGGTGTGATTATACCCTACAATTCCCATTTATACATTTGGTTATGCTGTAGACGGAATTCTCACAATAATGTTTGATTGGAAAGATCAGCAAGATGGTAAATTATTTTTACAGGTGTAAAAAATGCTACTCCAAACTTTGAAGTTGTATTATGTAAGCACACAATACAAAACCAATCCGTTAGAATGAGGATATTTTTAAAATTTAATGAATAATCAAATGGATGTTTGAGTTAAAAATACAGAGTTGCCTGGAGTGATTTTTTTTGTCTAAAAGTTGAAAACGCTTTTCTGTAGACATATTGTTAGATACCTACATAAGTACGTAAGTTGTCTTATTGAATCCAGTTAAATCTTTGCCTATATCAGCAACGTACTTACTAACTTCAGCTACCCAGCCAGTAGACATATCATTTTAATTCTATTATTGTTTAATGTTAAAAAAGTAAACCAAGTGCAAAATTGGAGGAGCGAACTTATATGTTTGATGTTATGCAATAACATGTTGTGTTATGTTATAATATATTATATTATCTTGCTAGCTGCCATGCATGACCAGACCATCCCCTCCCCATAGTATCACCATTTGACCGGACTGTACCGTGGTCCCGCTTAATTTTTGGCTACAGAGAAAAAAGTCCAGTAAATTGTGATGGCACGAACAAGGAAAATTGTACTGGAAAATGTTTTTGTCGGATTAGCAGAATGGTTGGTTCGCACATGTGGAGTACAATATAACGAGACGAGACTCTAAAACATTGAACGCAGTATGAACCTGATTTGTAAATCTTGGTCGAAATTATTTCCCGTCCTTGTAATTCCAGGTAATTCTTAGGTATGGTATGATTCTTAGGTTGCTTTCATTATGGATTTCGAGCATATACATTTTCAATTTGTACTTAGGTATTATGTATGTTGTATGTATGCATATTAAACAAAATTTATAGAACAAGCATGTTATATGACGCACATGTAATTTTTGTTTTCAACCCTGATTTTTTTCTTGCTTTGTAAATAAAAACTCGCTACAGAGCAGATCATGGAATTTTGGAGACTTTAACCGATGTCACATGAAACAATTTTGAGTTTCCCTTTTTCTACATTTGTATATTTTAAAACAAGTTAATACATTTTTGTGTGTTTAATCTAAACCATTAAGGCGCAGAGTTAACCAGTCAAAACAATGTTGTTCATGCTTTTTTAACCATGTTACATTCACACAGTCTAGACGCAAAAAATGTTCATGCAATGAAAACTGTGGAAAACAAAGTCATAATTTTCTGCTCTTTTGCTGTTTATTTGATGTTCAGGTCTAGTTGTAAAATTAAAACTCATGGCATTTCTCAAGTTTTTTCATACACAAAGGTTTGTTTTATTTGTGGCGTGTAATAGTGTTAATTTTTTTATACAAAAAAACAAGCAACATATGAGACATGTTACTGCCAAGTAACTCCAACTTAATTTTCCTAAACACAAAAAAATTGTTTATTTTTAGAAACAAAATAAAATAATTTCGACATTGTACCGGAGGCTACTAAGAGTGATAGGGAATGCAAACACCTGTAGCAACTATCAAAATCAACTAAATATACTACTTTTCAATCATAAAATTAAAGTCCAATAGATGTTGCGGGTAACGAAGATGTTTTTGACGGTGTTGATGGTTAATTTAAATAAATACGTGAACGCACAAACTGTGACTGTAGTGTAGTAGCCTACCAGTTGCAGTTAGTTTGTGCTTATAACTACTACCTATTTTTTAACTAATGAAATGTTCCTTTTTGTGATATTGCGAAACCAGAAATGCTCATGTAGCCAAATCAAAATTTCGTTAACGCACAATTTGTCAGAATGTAACAGCATGACCAATTGAGTTTTATTATATTAATTAGGTACTCTCGTTTTGGTTAACAGGAAGAACTGTCGAAGAAAGAGGCCCTGCACACAGGCTTCATCCTCAACAGAAATTATGATTCAACCTTGACTCAGAAGGGATAAGTGTTGTTTTACATCTACATTCGTTAATACAGAAGGGAGTGACCATAACCAATCAGCTTTGGTGGGACTATGGCAACGAAATGATAACTAAGGTAATACACAACACGCATGGGAGCACCTATGTAAAACAGTTTAGATTATTAATATTCCTTATTCATATTTCCTTTTTTCACATCGCAGTCTCCATATTATCATTTATGATGTGTGTACAAGTACCTACACTAATTACCAGGTCAGACTTAAACAACAAAGCTAGTCAATGACAAGTAATATACTTTTGACTTTACAGATGTGCACTGCAACAATTCTTGATAATGCACGATAAAGCAGCAACTACTGCAATTTATACATATGTTTGTTACGTTCGTATCGATTTGATACGTATCGTGGGTCGTGAGTCATCATTCATCATTATTGGAAATCATCATTTTCGGCCATAAGTAATATACTGCTTGATTTAATGTTTAATGTGTGGGCGCTTCCCATTCCTTAACGGCATCTCCACCTTGTGTTGATGGTTAGATTAGGAACCTTAAAGGACTAATATTTATCAGTGAGGATGAGAATTGCATTAAATATTTTACCAATATAAAAGCAACAAACATACCGACAACAGTTCGCAACATATTATAACGGTCAGAATGCCAACCGAGGATAGAGATACACGCACACAAGCCAAGTAGTGAATTTTGCTCTTGCACTTGAGGCACGGTCTTGGCCGTTTATCATCGTTAATTAATTACTATGTATGCTCTAGACTAACGAGTATGTGCGTGGTATTTGACTGGAATGTAACTGATGCATGCGTCTATTGTTATAGCATCCTTCCGTTTGTGTCGTGGAATTCTCATCATCATTATAAATCAGAGATCATTAGTCAGTCATGTTTTGTTATATTAATTTCGTGTACCTCTATCCGCAGTCAGTAGTAATCTTTCATCTAATTGCTGCATTGGCATAACCTGCAACGCAATACCATCACGCCACTCTTCTGTTACACTGGGAATACTGATTCGTACTCGCAATGGATTTTTCGAGATGAGATGCAATAAAATGCAGATTGTTAACAGTTGAGAGTTTAGCAGAAACACTACTTTCGATCCCTACGTCAACAAATAGCGTTGACTCACAGACACACTATTGATGAGTAATGACAAATGATTAAAAATTAAAACTTTACACAAGCGTGTCGTGTCGTAAGCTTGAGATCGATTGTAAGTCTGCCAGACCAACAACAAATTTAATATCCAACTTGATCATAAGCAAAGTCGTCAGAGTGATAACATATAATGACACAGTATCAAACGTCCGCATGTTTCTTTGTGTTTTTCGCTTTTTTCATGGGAGTCAAGAATAAGGTATAAAATCCGAGTAATTGTAAAGTTTTTGATATTTTCTTTGCATCATTTAAACTATGTAATGTTTTCAATAATAATTTGTAAATAAGAAATAACGTATATACTATATACAATAATTAAATGATGACCAATAATTTTGGAAATGTATATACCTTGTGCAGTACAACTGCAGCAGCATTAACAGGCAGCAACGACACAGGATCGAAAACAAGAGCAAGGAATACGGCATTAAAAATGAGCAGCGTGAGAGCACAGTAGTAAGTACACGAAAGCACAAAGGAACGAGTATTTGGGGCATGATGGGGAGAGAAATTGGATACTGCTACGGTTTGTTTTATCCTTCCCTGAGTAGGGTTTAACCTCCCTTCTAGAGAGGATAATGGAAGGGGCTCTGGCATACTGAAAGCTTAAAAATTACACTATGTAGCCAAATGTACTACTTGGCACTAAACTGGGCCCCGAGGTTGTTCATTATTCCCCCGAATGGTGGAACATGAAACTAGCGGACAACGGCATGTTCACTCCCACGCACGTGAAACCTGATATTTTTGCAATTTTCCTACACTCTCACAATTCACATGCTCTTCACTCAACTATTCCAGCTAATTTCATGACTTTTTATTGTTTCACAAAAAAGTGTATCAAAATTTCAGGTAGGTCACCTTTTTAGTCGTAACCTTTTTTGAAAACAATGTTTCTGGACGGAGGACGAATTTATTGGTATAAACAAGTCATACCTCATCGGAAATTGGCAGCAATAAAACTTCGCCTTAATCTATAATGCATTTAGGTTACAAACGTATGTTACAAAGTATGAAACTGGCGTCGTCGGTTCTATTCATGGTACATGCAACATGCACTCCACAAATTTCACAACAAAATCTCTCTCTAGGCGCGCGTTCGGCTGCGAACAACCACTTTACTGGAAGGCTACTGAATTCAACTGAGAATTAAAAGTTATAGCGAACAACTAAAATAGGCAAAAAATATATAAAAATTGCAAAGCGCTGCTACCCATACATGTATACAAATTTTCCATAATACATTTGCATGACGATTGACGATGATGGCAGGTTGGTTTGGTCTGCATCTTTCTATAAAAATAAACATCGAAAGAACTCAATATAAGCACCAGTTTCATCCTGTGTTTACCTGTTGATATACAATATCATTTTTGTATGCATGTACCTTACCCATGTGCCCATCATTCAAACCATATCCATCATCCACTTTTTTATTGTTTTTTTCTTTTATTTTGGAAACGAGCTGCTCATCCCTCATTTTCTCAAATTTTTAACAAACAGCAAGTAGTAGGAATCAAGTAGCGTGCGACCAAGCGAAAATCTCAGTCTTTTCAACAGGCAAAATGCTTATCGTATCGGCTACGCAGCCAATAATTCACACAAAAACACAGATAGGCTTATTTGATATGGCAGTTAGTAAACAAAATACTAAATCACATGAATCCCATAATATACCATATATTCATTGCAGAAGTCCTTCCATTTTTATTCCAAATTATTTACCCAAAACTCATCATCGTCGTCATAGTTCATTGTTACGTTTCTTATAGTTCTCCACTATAATGATTTAAGTATGACGGCAAGCGACCGAACCTCAGTGAATCAATGTTATTTGTAGTTTGCATAATAGGCGATGCAATAATAGAGAATGATTATGGCATTTTTGTATGCACGTTTGTAACGCAACTACTGCTACTGTAGGAACAAGTGGAAAAGCTGGTGTGCATTGTGCACACTGTGCGTCAGTCGTTTTGTGAAATGTACCTAGTGGGGCAAGCATGGAAAGGAAATGATTATGGAAGAACAAAGTACATTGTCAGGGAAACAATTAGCAGACAAAAAATGCTTCATGTCTTCCTCCACCTTGCCACTTTACTTGTGCTCCACGTACGAATGTACATAGGTATGTTTTCATACAAACTCGTTGGCAACAATGAAAGGATATTTTCATCGTGTTATACAAAACAATTGACCTTGTCAGGCGCGTAGGTTGTGGTAATGGAACATAGCTTCTATTTTCTGCAAAAAATATTGTGTTGGTGATGATAATGTGATTTGCACCATACCTAATTTGACTTAGAAGGGAGTACACATAATTTAAGTTAACACATACCCCTTTTACTTTATTTTTTGTGCATGCTTATCTTCGGCCGTCTCGGTCATTCTAGATAGCGTCGTCTCATACTAAAAAAGGTTGTCGGTCTCCGGCAGCACAAATTAATTGCGCAATGTTTTTGAACTTGAGATTTTGTCGCTGGACTTTTGTTACAAAAAATACATGAAGATGCACTTTGCCACTTTTGACTTTTTACACATCTTTGTCGAATCTTTATTCCTGTTTCATGATAAGAGCATTCAGGCCAGGCTTAACCGGATGAAGGCCAAATGGACTAGACTATCGTAGCATTTTATGTTTATTCAATAATACACAGAAGCCACACAAGGCAATACTGTCTTGAAATTAAAGAAAATTATGTCAATCTTATTTAGTGTAAAAATATCTAATAATATCTTGGGGTTACATTATGCCATCAGGTCATAAAACTGAAAAATAGGATAACTGTCATGTACAAAATTTCGTTTGCGTTCAAAAGTTATCTACAGACAGACACACAGACAGAGAGTCATGAAGACGATTTTATTAACTACTGAATACTTTTTCAGTAGTTAATAGTGTTTTTGTATCAACCAACAACTAATAGTAGCAGTAAACACAAAATTTTATTGTGTATAGGATGGATCACACGGTTTACGGTAAATTTCCTAATCCATCACATAAAAATATTGTAACATAGTTTTTGATGTTGTCGCATATTGTCATGCATAAAACAAACTTTTTGGCTGCACAGAATTCCCGTCCCTAATAATCACGCAAAGTTCTCAAACAAATTCAAGTATTCAGAGATTATCTATTGTCATGGATGAAGAACATGGATGATGTATTTAACAGTAAACTTCAGGATTTTTATGGTGCTGTTGCAAATAAACTGTACCTACATTAAATGTACGCGATGACATGTTGATGATGTCAGTGTCTCGCAAGCAGCAGCAACTTAGTCAGCGGCAGCAACGACTGGTTTACAGTTTGATCATTATGGTAGCTGACAACTCAAATATGCATGATGCAATAACTCATGCAAACCTTTTTTATTTCCGGAACAAATCCTTTGAAAACTTTATGCCATGGACGAATCCCTGAGCACATGAACGATTAATGACACGAATGAGCTTTGCATGAAACTCTTGCTACGTGTTATTATCTGCTACTCATTTTCATTGTCACTTGTCACACAAAAATGACATTTTGCAAAGTTCTCCGAATACACATTGTTCGTTGATCAAGATCAAACACATTTAGTTGGGAATAATAAAGGGAAACCTCCAATTGTCTACTACAATCATTATGATCACGTACTACTGTAGTTGCCTTTATATTAAATTCAACTTACTTTGTAAACTTCCCCCACCGTTGCGTTCATGGTACTAATAAAACTAGAGACGTATACTATTGACTATAAATAGGTTTGGATGGAATATTACAGGTAGTTCGCAATGGTTGGTTCAGGTTACTACAGAGGTGATTACCCTATAGCCTATTGCCGTTTTAGAAAAAAATAGAACGCTGTTGAGTAATGGAAAATGCTAACCGCTCGATATAGTTAACTCCAATCTCCAAACCCAGAAAAAAATATGATCAGAAAATGGTCTTTTTAAAATACTGTAAATATTCTATTCAGAATCGATTTACCAAATTCCAAATCCTGTAAAATTGTCACATCCAGGCGTGGAAATCATGGACGGGCTTGATGATGTTTAATCATGTGGATTTTCAGACCCAAATTTTCATGGTCTCGTCAAAGGTGATATTTCCAACTGTCACATTGTTTTGTGAATTACTTACATAAAAATTGGATTTTTTTGATAAGACTTTCCACATTCGATTCGTCTTGAAGTCCTCTACAACATATGTGAGTTTCAAATTCAAAGTCACGTAGTTTCATAGCTTGACTTTTTTCTTTAAATTCATTCTATACAATATTCTATTCTAATTCATTCTAAATATAATCAAATAAATTAAAATTAAGGAAAAACAGTAACTTTTGGACATATTTTAATAAACTAGTTGAATATATTTTAATAAATATTAAATAGTACATGTCAGCTTACTTAAAAATATGTAATAATTTGTAATAAAATCAAGCAAGGCGAGAAATAAATAACCTGTAACCTGTGTTCTATGATCGATCAGTAATGACAATTGGTTTTTTGTAAGCTGTTGGTTGTAGGGAAGGTTGGAAGTAGGGAACCAACAATGGAAACCTATCATACCTATAAAGCTCCTATCTGGGGGACGGGAGGTTTCCCTCTTCTCTTACAGCTTTTCCCCAATTAACCTGAA
>JAHZNB010006712.1:0-11043 GCA_027744295.1 Callyntrura guangdongensis | reverse complement strand
ACATAACTATTTTAATTAACAGTGGAAATCTGTCATGAAGTCTAGTCCTAGTCCTAAGGCAAATTTGTGTTTATAACGATAATAACGGTAATATATCAATATAATAATAATAATCAGCATCGTAAAGAGCACACGAAAATGTTCAGCATCAACAACACTGTTTTGACTTTTGTGTCATGAGACGGTATATTGCATAAAGTACGTTCGGGCACGGACTGTATAAAAATAAAACTAGACCGAAAATAACTTTGAAGTGTTATTGAAGCACATCTATAGTTATAATAATAGTAGTAATGACAATACTAATTATAATAATAGTTTGAATTTTTACAACTAAAGACTGGAAGGTTATTTGGTTTCATTTTCACTCATTCACACTGACAATAACAATAAAAAGTAGAAGCCTATAGAAACCTCTAATCTCTTTTGTTTCTGCCAGTCTCTAATTTTAGCTACTAAGGCTCACCTCATCATCAAGGCTTTATGTCTGAAATACGCAGATGTACCTATCTCTAGTTTTTGAGGATCACGTGTTTGCTTCAAATCGCGACTTTTACTCTACAATTAGTAAATAATTGGCAAATAATTCTAGCCTAGTAATTCACGTTAATATTTTTGGATTGCCTGCGTGACTGTTTGACTGACTACCGATTCGAGTCGCTTTTCCACTGTTATGGAAAATTGCGTTCAGCATTACATGTGCAGTAAAAAAAATTCAAGGCCAGTTTGCTTATAGCGAAAGACTATAACCATAATATAATTAAGCATAATGTCTATTGTTACAACTAACGTAATAAAAAAGTTCGTTGAATCGTTGCACAATGGTGATTGTTATAAAAACACAATTACAAGTCTAAAAATAGATACTGTAATGATAGTATTTTAACACGTATACACAACATTCATCCATTCGTTTAGCCTTTAAAATTTTAATAAAGAGATTACGCGTTTGTGGCTCATTCAGACTGGACCATACTGTATCTGCAATACTTTTGCGTTATAAAATAAAAGTCAACAATAACTATTTTTCAAACTTTTAAAATTAATTAGTAATAATAAGACAGAGTAATAAGTCATAATGTGGCATATCGCACCACTTTTTCAAATCCGTGACTGTGTGGATAGCAACTAATAATACTATTTGCACGAGATTGTTAATAAAACAAATCACTACTCAATTCGACACAAGCAGCAATAAATTATAATGCTTAACGGTATGAACAGCTAGGTTGAAACGGCCTTCCCAAAGGATTGCATCAGTGACATACATTTACTTATTAATTATACCTGAATAATTAAATTTGTTATAAGATAAAAATAATGATCCTTATTCGTATGAATTTTTAGTACGGCCTGTAGGTTACTGGAATAACAAAAGATAACCTTGTTGTTTAAAACTAAAAATCGTTTTGGTTTTGATTGCACAACTATTAATAATGAATTCATATTATGAAAGACGTAACAACGATAATTTATATCCAATCATCCTCGCATATCATACAGTTTGTTTATGAAGGAAGAAAGTATCAATTGCCTTCATATTGGGTTTGAATTTTCTGTTTTGGCATATAATTTTTGTTGCTAATTTTTACTCGCTTAGTACTAAAATTAGGTCTGGATTATACCTCTTTTTATATTGATATCGGCTTCTGAACTTTTAATGTCAAATTTTATTAATATATTTTAATTAACGCCGACGTATATATTTGATGTTCTTGCAAGTTAAAAATCGTCGTTGAATTTAATTAGCTCGTACCGTCACTTGATTCATATCAAATGAATAAGTTTTGAGTGTAGTTTGGTGTTGAGGAGAAAAAGTTGACTGACATCTTTCCTCAACACATAAATTTTGACTCAATTTGATATTCACACATTACATAGAGACAATAATTGAATTAAGTCATTCTGTTTCTTACATCTTATGTACAGGTTTCAAGTTAAAACTATTGGTAACACTATTGATTTTTTAGCCATTTTATTCAATTTTTTACAAATCGTCCGAAAAATACTAATAGCAATTTTTTGTCTTGTCTAAATATCTTTAAATATTACTCTTTTCAATACGAATCATAGTATGTAGGAATATGTAAAAAAATTGAAATTTTAATTTAATGTGAACTTGAGAGAGAAATTTAGGCAATAAGGGATCCATTGCAACGAAGATGGGTAGATTTCTGGCGACTAGTTAGCAGTGAAGTTCACGTGAGGGGTGGAACTCCAGGTTCTTGTTTGATTTCTGTAGGGCATATTAGTTCACCAGCACGTCGATCTTGGTATATAATCTGTTACAATTAAAAATTAAGCTGCAGGGCCTAATTATATTATAATTAATTAAACATTAATTTGGTGGAAAATCAAATTTTGTTTATTTGTGTAGTAGGTGTGTCATATTACCTTGGCGGTAGTTGCCTGAGCAGCTTGTAGTTGTTTAAATGTTTCGGGATCAAGCACCTCAATGGAATAGGTTTGAATTCGATTGGAATCAAAAATGCGAAGAATTTGCGGTGATTCAATGATATTCCGAGCAATACCCCCGACTGTAATTTGATGTTGCTGTTGTTGCTGCTGATGTTGCTGTTGTTGCTGCTGTTGTTGATTTTGGAGGTTTTGTAGATTTTGCAATTCCTGTTGCTCCTGTAGCTGAGATCGAAGAGAGTCTGTTTCCTGTTGGGTACGCTCCTTTAACTCTTGCAACATTGTTTTCATCATCCCTGCAGCAGTTACTAGCTTTTCCACCATCTGCTCGAAATTATTTCAACACAGAAAACAATTTAGATTACACAACACATAAAAAGAATCTATGCAGAGCACACACATCTGGTCTGGAACTCAAGACACAACGCACACCTTGCCAAAATCTGAACTGGAATTGAGATGTGTGATGGGAGATGTTGGAGTAGTAGTAGTAATAGGGCTGATTACCTCCTCCAGATTCTTCCATAAATCGTCCGTTGTCACGGCTTGATTCATCTTGAGGAATGCCAGGGGATTGAGGGAGTTTACACCGGCAAGGGGAGTGCCAGGAGTACCCACCTCTGAGGATTCATCTGTAGTCGAGTCTTTTGATGTAAGTCGTTCTAATTTGGCCTTATTGTGGTCATTTGACTGTTGGTTTTTACGTTTTCTTTGGTATGGAGTGAAAGGTCTTATGGGCCCCGTCTGAAAAGAGGTATTCAAAATGATTCAATTGTACTTTAGGGATCTCCGTTGGTTGCAACTTTAGGAATCAAGGCTGAATACCATACCGCTGCCGCATCATCCACGCAATTGGAACAGATACAACTAGAGGCATGCGGAACAAGAAATCCAGCAGACACTGCCTCCTCCCATGTAAGCTGTGAAATTGATTGTTGTCCTTGACCCACCTTGTTAGATATCGGTGGTGGTGGTTGTTGTGACTGTTGGTGTTGTTGGCCCTGAACCTCCTGAACGTGTACGTGTTCTTGTTGTAGCTGCTGAGATTGGAGTTGCTGTTGGGATTGAAGTTGGTGCTGGTGTTGAAGCTGATGTTGATGGTGGGCTGCCAGACTTTCTGACTGAGCAAGGGATACTGAAATGGCAGTTGCGGTAGTTCCACTCTGTAATATGTAAAAGAAATATTCGTGATGAGACTTACATCTTATTTCAAAGAGCTTACATGCTGAGCTTATGAACTGTAATCTTACACCGTCCGCGTCTCCAATTACAGTATATGGAACAACAGGAATGGTTATAATGCTGGCGGTTGTCACATTAGCGCCGTGTGGCCCATGGTGATGATGGGCAAGTTGCGCAAGGGGATCATCCGCTGACACAACCGTTCCATCCTCAACATCCACCTTAATTTGGATTTCCGCTGCTGTATCGGTGCAACTAAGGTTAGGATCCTGCAGTACAGGAACATTCACATTAACCGGGAGTGACACAACAGGCTGAACCGGGATTGATACAGGGACGGTTCCATCGACTAGCGTATGAGCAGTGGCTGAGTCCACTTCCGAGGCTCCTCGGTGATGATCTACAACACTGACCAGCGTTGCATTCCCGGTTGATGTAACCACCGGACCGGTTCCATTACAACCGTGCCCCTGTCCAGTGGAAGCTCCAGTTAAGCAGTGGTGGGAGTGGATACATTGTGTATGATGGGGATGGTGGGAAAGATGAACTTCTTCCTGGTGATGAACAATCGTAGGCGCCTGGTGAAGAGTCCCTGTTGTTCCATCCACATGCACCGTCCCGTTCGCCGTCGTGGCCCCATGACTGCCGTTCGTCCCTGATGTCGTCACACAAATGACATTATCAATGTGCTGAACTGACACATGTTCCTCTGTATCAGGTGTATCATCGGGAATTTCCGTGTCTTCACCATGATTAGTGATTCTGCGACCTTCGTTGTGTTCCGACATAGCTCGGTGACCGTCGCTCCCGTGTCAGAAACTTTGGAGTTTTCGTGGCCCACTGTCAAAGTTTCTTTCAAAAAACAACAACAATCAAAACAACAGCAACTCGAACCCAAAGGCCGCCACACCACTACCTAGTCACTTGAATACCCACATTTTGCTCCCACACTTGCCTACCAACCCAGCCAAAGACCTTTGATTGCTCATCAAGGTCTTGACCTTCTCAAACCTCAGACAAGTGGTCAACAGTTTTTACATGTGTTCTTATTATTGTCACTAGTCAGCGGAAACTCATTCAGCGGGAGCGTGCTTTCTACGGTTATTATTTGTTATTACTCGTTCACACACACACAGACACACAGAGAGGGACGACGACGACGACGACGACAAATGACGACGACCACGACGGGACGGTGATGATGATGAAAATCTAACAGTGTTGTTAAAAATCGGCGGTTTGCGATTTTGGATGGATGGATAGATATTTGTCTCGGTCGACAAAAAGAGCTTTGCTTTTCTTTACTCTACTTTATTACTTTTTTTCTCGCTCTCACTTGTCTATTTACAAGCAAGCGAGTAAGAGAGAAAATTTTCTCTTTTCGTCGTCGTCGGAGGGTTGTCCAACAATTCGTGGCCCAGTTGTCGTCGTTCGGAACACCACTTTAGTAATTCAATAATAAGCTTCTGAGTTTGCCGAGCACTTTCCCCCTTTTCTTTCACTCGTTCGCTCACTCAGACTCAGAATCTGTATGTGGCGGTCCGCGGTGGACTTTCTCGGTGGCAGTCTGCTTGGTTTGGTGGCACCGTTCGTGGTGGCGGTGAGAAAACGGTGGCTCGCCTACTATAAACGTATTACGCCAACCGAGTAACGCTCGAATCGTATCTGTATCATAAAACAAGTAGGTGGTAGTGCTACTACATAGTCTCGGCACAAGTCAATGAACAAGCGGTATTACTTATTTCACCTCCTCATCAGGAAATCTCTCGGTGTAGTTTCTATAGGGGTTCGTATTGCTGGTGGTGGCACCGCGGTGTAAGCAGCTAAACCCTACAAAACCCGAACGTACATTACATACTATTGTGTCTACCGTTGTTGCATATAATGTCAGCAACAAAAATACCCGTTTATTTTTAATAACAAAAGTGTACTCGTCTATGAGTGTGCCAAGCTCTCCTCAACGCATTGGTATTACTATCAGTTGTATAATTATGCAAAGCATTCTCTTGATTTCTCCCTTCCACTTCAATATCATTTTTGGTGTCAGTAACAATTTTTCATATTAGAGAAGTGTAATGTGAATCTGTCTACAAAGTTTTCTCTTATTGTTAGGTATAATTATATGTGCGCTAATGCTTTATTCTTTTCTCGGATTTTGCCTATCAAAGGAATACAGTGGTGTCCATTACTTTCATACGTACTTCATACATTTATATTTATAAATAGCTGTTGGCTGTTTCCTATAAAAGATAGGCTCTTCGTCAAATTTCTCTTTACTCATATCACAAACATTTACGGACAGTATTTATAGCAAGAGAGAGAGAGAGAGAGCAAGAAGAATGAAATGTGCATATGATGTATTCTGCTTCCAGTTTCCCCTTCCTTTCCTTTCTACACAACTGCACTCTCCTCCCTCGCGTCTCACACAAGACGGGACACATGAATAAGTGTTGTTTATGATGCTTTTTTACTATAAAAATGTTACTCCCTGATGTACACTTGTATAATATGTTCTTAACCTAGTA
Organism: Callyntrura guangdongensis; assembly: GCA_027744295.1. Lineage (NCBI taxonomy): Eukaryota > Metazoa > Arthropoda > Collembola > Entomobryomorpha > Paronellidae > Callyntrura > Callyntrura guangdongensis. The sequence goes on along the minus strand of JAHZNB010006712.1, from coordinate 4,921 downwards.
TGGTCTACAACAAAGAGGAAATGAGACATGAGCCCCAAGCAGAGAGAACACAAGAGGGAGAGAGAGAGAATGAGTAGACAGCCGAAAAATTCAAACCAGGAAAGCAACAAAGTGCACACACAGAGCTACCACCACAAACCGGAGTCGGTTCTGTAATAATAACTATAAAAGAGAGTGTGAGCGAGCGAATTAGAGGAGCGAATGGGGAAAATACTTTGCTGTAACTGTAAGGGAACATGCATACACGGGTTTTTTCTCTCGTTTACGTCTAGCCTTTCCCAGTTTATATGCTAGACGTACCTACAAAATCCAGCAGCGACACATGCACACGGACACACACACACACACACACACACACACTCAGTAGCAAACCAGACTAGAACTATAAAGAGTACAGCTGTATATATATACTTATGTAGGTATGTATTAAAATTACTTATGTATGTAGAAAGTAGTATATATGTTCCTTTATGTCGAATGTATATGGCTGCACTAGTTTTTGTTTAATAAATTGTTGTACTTTGTTCCTAGCTCCCCTAAAGTTCCCTTCACACGAGAACTCTGATATGGTTCGGATCGGAGAAATATAACGTCCTCCAGTACTATGCAATGTAGGGATGTATCTGGATGTAGTGTTGTGATGGTGATCGCTTCTCTCCGCTACTCCGTATCGTGTCCTGGGCTCGCTCGACAACAACAACCGACTGTCGGGAGTTTCGGAAGAAACGACGAATCTAGTCGACCGATAACACCGAGAGAAAAGGGGAAAACCAAAAATGCCAAGATTGAGCAGAGCTGTTGGGTTATGTGGGGATTGCTATGTATGCGTGTGTTGAGCGAAGGTGGAGGAACTAACTGTATTGTTAGTATGCACTACTTTCATGAGTTAGCCCATTCATATTCGTATGGAACACGGAAAGTGGATGCATGGACATTATTACATTATTTTGGTGACGAGGACGGTGCAGGAGTAAAAGAGAGAATACCAAGTTATGGTTTTGAGACAATACTACCATGCAACAACGTAACTTGCTAACTTAACGTGTTGGGTTTCCTTTCTATGTACGAGTTTGATATTCTCATTCGTTCTTTCCCCCTTCCGTTTCTTTTTGTGTTAGTCACTCATGTTATGTTGATCTCCATGTTCTCCCACCGGTAACGTCTAAAGCTGTAACAGCATTATAGTAAAAATAATGGTTATCCTGCTTTTGCTTCGTTTAGTTCGTGTCTGGAAAACTTTGTCAAGTCTTACATTACATGGAAGACGTTGCCTTCCCTTACAGCGACAGACAGAGAGCTGTTGATAAACAGAAGTAATAATAAGATGTTAGTCAGCAAAAGCATCAGCTTCAGCAAGAAACCAAGGAGGCAGCGGCAGAAATAGTAGTAACAACAGTGGTCTTCAGTTCGTATTTGTAATTTGGAAACATTATGGAATAAGTGAAAGAGAATAGGAAAGATTGTAACACGTCCCTAATATACGTTGCAACTTTTTTTCTTGGCTGGCCTGTTATTGTGTGCCGTCGTAATTTCCGCTTCGCCGCTGTGTGTAGTGGCCCACTATCACGCTAAATTTTATGAGTGTATTATTATTATTATTACGAGAACAAAAATCATATTGTCCTGTATGTTACACTTTATAATTAATATTGGCCTTAGTATTATTATTATTATTGAGGGAATGTTTGTTTTATTAACGCGTCTAACGTATATATGTAGCAAATAAATGAGATCGTAGTATCTTTGTATTAAGAGGCTCCGGCAGTGTTGGTGTAGTATCGTTGTAGGAGTACTATTTTCTTGGTCGTGTCTATTTGGGCAATAGCAGTAACGAGAGCTGTTTCGCAACATTGTACTAGTTTGGATAAGCGAACAAGAATAAAGAAAAAATTTGATACGTTTATACGTATATTGATACTGACACACACACCACCACTAACATAAGTCGAATGCAAGGAATCTTTTGTGCGTAGGTTACGAGTGAAACTTTAAAAGATGGAAGTGAGGAAAAAGAGCTAATAATAAAACATGAGGTGTAAATGTATTAAATTCTGAAGAAAGTTTGCAAAAGCGTATCGTGTTTTTGACAATTTAGCAAGAACTAATGGGGCAGATTCCATTTCCTAGCTTTGAAATTGAATTTTCCAGTTGTCTTATTGTATAAGTAGCTAGACAGGTGTTGCAATGATTAAAGGCAGTATGGGATAGATACATAAAACCATATATAAATAGCATATTTTTATCAGGAATTCTAGAACTAGTAATTTACAGAGGTGATGACTCCTCGTTAAAACGGGTTTTAAAATGGCACATGAAGTGAACGAATATATTTGAGTTTACATTTCTTTAGAATGTATATAATTGTTTATATAATATGCATAATATATATAACTGCATATTTTATAAGGCAAAATTAGGTATTTACAGCATTTATGGTAGGTGCCATAATGTTTATAAGAATACATATACGGTACGACATCCGAATGCATAATATGTACCATACCATCAACGCTCAACGATGTTGCTTTTATTTTGAAATTGTCACATTTTACATAGGCACAACAGAAAGTTCACACCAGTTCAATCATCATCACTTTAGAGAAATACTTCTCGAATTACGTTGACGTCTTTTACTGTCCTATCTTTGATCATCTAGAACTTTTATGACTTCCAACTTTGTCTGTTATGAGTGTTGAATTGACGTAAGTACATGTACACACAGACAGCTACTTTCAATGTTACATGGATAAAATATTAAAAAAACAGAAAGTTTGGGCAACTGGAAATTTTCCATTCTACTCAATAGGTAAACACTCGTTTACCCATGTTATTCTTTCCTGGAACCTTTCTCTAAACAACCAACCAGTCGGTGATTATGATGTTCGGTGTATATAGTCAATAGTACTTACATCAAATGAACTTACCAACATAACAATATTGTATGTACATGAAATCCCTTCTTTAGTTCTTTCGCACTTTATTATGCTGCGTTTTATTTATTGAGTGTCCTGGTCGTCGTAGTTTCGTGGCTCCTGTTGTATTTTTGCCATTATCGATAATGTTGAATGAAGCAAATATAAGAATGTTTAGATAGAGCGATTGAGAATGCGAAAATATTATGCAAGCAATTTTATGTGTTTGGCGTTGTATGGGAATAAATACCTAAAGAAGACTTTTCTCTGCAAATGTTTGCACACGCACATCTACACAATGCATGATCAAAAAACACACGTATAGATATGGCTGACATACTTGATGACAATCACTGCCACATTGTAATGAATTTCCCCCTTTGTTGCATTTTTATTACATTTCAGATTAACTCTCAGCTTAATTTAAAATAATAATAGTTGATAAAAGTACTTGGTAATTAAGTACTAATTAAGTAACAGTTTGGTCTGGAACTGAATAAAATTCAAAACCCATAATTCCATTAAAATGTTAAAAAACAATTTTATTAAGGAAAATGAAAAAGACTTGAATAGATTACAATTGAAATGCATCCAAAATGAAAGTGTTTATATTTTTGTGGGTTTATTTTTCGTCCGTGCATATTCATTTATTAAAACTCTTTCCTACCGTATGAGCAGTTGTTTATAGATACAGACTTGCTGACGTTAGTCTGTCTGTCTGTCGTCTGCCTGCCTGCCGTTTTGTGGGTTGCCATGTTGCAATATTTGTATTAAAATTGCATTGAGAAGTTATTTGACAAGTAATTTTTGAGTTTTGAGTTTATTAACGCATATTTTGTGACAATATTGACAACTAGCCCAGACAACGTGATTACGACGAGCTATGTTTTTTTTATTACATTTGTTACAGATTACAGTTTTGTTATTCTCGCTAAGGCAATTTCAAAATCATGTAAACATGGGCTTTAGCAATGTAAGTTTACGTATTAAAGTTTTAGTGTCTAATATGCTATTTCTAACAATTAAAAGGAATAAAAATTCGAACAATAATCTATCATTATATGAGTTAAATAAAACATGCCAACTTGTCAAAGTACAACTTTGATATAATAACTTATTTCTGAAATATGATAAAAATTTATAGATATATCAATAAAATCTTGTTGTTCTTAACATGTAATTTTCATATTACATATGTGTGCTTGCAATTCGTTGTGCTACTTCAGTTTTCGGTTTTGCGATTTTATTTACAATCCATTTAAAAAAGTAAATGGCTCACATATCAAGTGCCAAAATGGATTGAGCAACAAGAATAAACGATATGCGTGAGACATTCCACACCAACTGAATGATGATGAAAATGAGCATTTTAGAGGTTAGACTGCTTACTAGTAAGGCCCGTTTAACTCCCTACGACCGAAACTAACGATGGAACTCTGGAAAGATGTCCCACGGTAATTTACCTCATACTCTAGTTAGCTTTTATGCTCCTAAGGAGTTAAGCCTTCATGATAAGTCTTAGGTTTCCATGATCAGTTGTTTTGGAAAAAATCGACTGGAGGATCTAGTTCGATATTATAGCATCAAGCCAGATTGTTCCGTTCAAAACTTGTAATGCGAAAATTTGAAAATCAAAAATAATGTGAGACCCTTCTTTCACTTCCGTTTTCCCATGTTAAATTCCATAAGGTTTCCATAGAAATGTGGTTCGAAAAATCCGATTTTTCGATTTTTCCCAAAACAACTGATCATGAAACCCTGAGACTTATCATAAAGGCTTAACTCCATAAGAGTAATAGCTGACGAGTGTGAGGCAAATTTACGTCGGATACCTTCCATCGTAACTACAATGACCAATTAGTATACGTACGAGGGCGTCACCAAATTTATTGACCGATCTTCGTTTAGCAATATATCTCGTGAAAGTAACTCAATGCGCGTCAAAAGTATTCATATCGATAGTATATGTCTTGGGCTTTCTAATGATATGCCACTCTTGGGTTAAAACG
>JAHZNB010006711.1:0-11865 GCA_027744295.1 Callyntrura guangdongensis | reverse complement strand
CGTGCAGACTGCATTTTTATGACATTAACTTATTAACTTTTTGTGATGGTTTGGTATTTGGCATCCCAAGGTTAAGGTCAACTGCATTTCTGATTACCAAAAAAGATCTATAAATGTATCGAGAGTAAGGTGGGATTACTTAAACTTCGTGACCCGTACGTAAGCACACAATAAGGACTGAGGACAATGTCATAGGCTACGGTATTACAAAATAGTTTCTCTCCAGCTTCATTGAACCCAAATTATTTTTTGAATAGAAAATCAGATGAAAATTATGCGGAAAAATAAAACTTAAATATTCATACCACCATTCATAATGTGTTACATGGGGCGTCAGAAATAAAGTCATCTGCCAGACTACAAAAGAATAATTTCAATTTCAACCAACCCGACTATAAAAGTAGGTGCACATTGCACGCCATGAAAACATGTGTGAAAATTACTTGTACAACAATACACATCTATTTATAATATATTTAGTAAGATATCGGAAAATTTTATTAACAAACTATATATGAATGGACAAACATTACATTACAAGATAAGCATATTCAATATTTGTGTGAAATTCGTTCCATTCACCCACCACCGCCCGTTACTATAAGCTATGTATAGTAATACACGGGAGTTTAAGTAGGAAAAACATAAACAAAAACAGTGAAAATTTGTTAGGTTTTAAATTTCAAATTTTATTTAACCAGTTCAGCTCCAAAAGCTCACATATGGAGTTTTTAAAAAAATACCTTGACTCCCACGCACTCCAATTAGGAGGTTTTAAAAGTACGTAATGAGTACCAAATACTCCATATTGGAGTTTTTTTTAAAATTGCTACGGTACCGACTGCTCCATATTGGAGGTTTTTATAAAAATCGTCAGCGTCCCACATACTCCAATATGGAGTATGCTTTACAGCTGTGTTTGTTTACTTTGTTGTTTTTGAATCCAAGAATCACATTTCACAGAATCAAAACTCACAATCACGATCAGTTATACGTTTTCATACAGCCAGTCAGTCGGTATAAATAAAAGTCAATTATTTCGAAACCCGTTCCAGTTTTAACTTTAGAAGTCGGAACACCGAGAATTATTTTTTACTGAAATACCAGGAGTAACGATCGTGTTTCACAGCACCATTTGGCAGTATAATACAAGAAATGATAAAAGATTGTTCAACTATTATCCAGACTCAACCGTTTAAGCTGAAAAATGACTGGTAAGTAATTTTTTCGAGAAATCTAATATTTTATCTCTCATCAAGCTAAAGCCGATACTCAACGGATATATTTTCAAGAACTCACAGGACTCGAGGATGAGTTATCATTGTCAAGCGGCTCTGACACCGACGATTCAGAGACGGATTTTGAAGATGAAGAGGAGTTAAGGGTAAACACAACTAATATGTTGATATCGGCCACACATGCATATTATATTACAAACTATTTGCTTATTTTAGGACGATGGCGCCCCACCTGAATGGCAGTTGCCATTCGAACCGACTGACACTTCTTTTAAAGGAAACTGGGCCTTTCAACCTCAATTCCATGTTGATGAAACTACGGCCCCGTTTGACATTCTGAAAAAGTTTATTACAATTCCGATGATGCAGAATGTATGTGATGAAAGCAATCGTTTAGTCACTCAAGTCAAACGTCGCAAACCCGCAGCATTTCCAAACTGGAAGGAAGTGACCACTACAGAAATGTGGAGATTTGTTGCCATAAACTTGGCCATGGGACTTCAGAAAAAACCATCCACGAAGCTGTATTGGACTAAAAATAATATTTTAAGAAGTCCCTGGTTCAGTAACACGATGAGCAGAAACAGGTAACTTATCGTAATAACATTTACAGTTGTCGTTAAATTTTTTACATAATTTTATACTGAATCCTAATCGAAGCATTGTGTTGATTTTTGTAATCTTAGGTTTGAAGCTATTTTAGCAAGTCTTCATTTGCATGACAAGGAAACTACTCCAGCAAATTGTAAGGATCGGTACATAAAAATGGGAACCTTTCTAAAAGATTTGACGCAAAATCTTTGTGCTGCAATAAAGCCAGGCGAATTTCTATGTCTGGATGAGTCCCTGCTAGGCTATAAGGGTCGACTGTCATTTAAGCAATACAATCCGATGAAAAGGTCGAGATTTGGTCTCCTGTTTTACGTTTTGATGGACTGCCATAGTGGAATGGTTTTGGATATACTTCCATATCAAGGAAAGTCGACCAATTTATCAAAACCGCTAGTGGATGAGTTAGGTCGTGGTGGGGCAACTGTGATGATGATGGTTGAACCTTATTTTCACAAAAATCATAAGGTGGTAACCGATAATTTTTTCAATAGCCCAAAGTTAGCGCAACGACTGTTAGAAAATGAAACCTTTATGCTCGGCACTGCACAAAAACGGCGGAAAGGAATGCCGAAAATGTCTGGAAAACTTAAACGGGGAGAAATCAAAGTGTACAGTAATGGGACAATTTTAGTTGAAAGGTAATTATTGTGTAATCCTGTAAAAATTGTACTTGTTAAACATTTTATATAAACTAAAATGCAATTTTTAATAGATGGGGGGATAGAAGAGAGGTCGTGATGATGAACACATTTCTCTTACACAAAATGACCTTTTCCGTGGCAAGAAATCCAATCAATTCCCGTAAAAAGCCAGACACAGTTTTACTGTATAACAAAAAAATGGGCACTGTCGATGCAATGGATAAAACTGTAAAGCCTTATGCCACTAATAGAAAAACTTACAAGTGGTATAAGAAAGTATTTTTTCATTGCATCGATGTAGCATTGTACAATGCATTCCAAGCTCAGAAAATTTGTCGAATAGGGACTCAATCTGTGCCATACTTAGATTTTTTACTCTCAGTCATTGACAGTATAATAACGGAGAACGATGCGGATCGACCCGGTAGAGGAAGACCTTCTAACGCGAATGAAAAGAAACCAGAGGAAGTCAAGTTTCACATTCCGATTAAAAAAGGGAAGGCTGATTGTGTGATGTGTAAACAAAATAAAAAGCGAAGTCAAACTCAGGTCTCCTGTTCTGTTTGCAAGGTCAGATTATGCCTCCAAAAGGGTGAAACTTCTTGTTTCGCAGTTTATCATGAAAATCTTAGCAAGGTAAGAGGTCAAAAAGCTTTTCTTAATATTGTTAATTATCTGTTTACTGATTCCAGTTTTTATTACAGCCAAAACAACGACCACAAATGGTGCTCCAACTGCAGCCGTTGCAGGATACGACTAATTTGGCAAATTCGATTGGTTCATTACCCGGACCTTTTCGGGGGAATATATCTTCTGAAGATTTAGAATTTAACCTGCCTGAGGCCAGTGAAAATTACTCAGAAAGCTTACTAGATCAGGAGTAGTGATGCTAGATGGTGAATATTTATTTTTGAGTTGTTATTATCTGTCTGAAGATTTCAGAATTTTAAGTTATTCAGATGTTTTGTTACATTGTTCACTAGTCATCGATTACTATTTTTTAAATACAATTAGGTATTTATGTTATGTTATGTGTAAGTAAGGGTAAAGATAGTAGTACTTAGTTTTTCCTTTTGATTGTAGTATCTATTATTTGCGTGACACTTGTTATCCAATCGGGTTGTTTTGTCTTGGTCATGTAGTAAAAATATAGAAACAATTTCTTGTATGTACCCATTTAATTAAAATGCTCATGTAATCTTAGGATAGCGGTCACTTTTTGTTACGTTACTTTTATGAAAATTTTGTGATTAATCTTGGTAAAATCGGGAGCGAAGGTTTTCAGACAAAAATTAAAATAGGTAGCCACTTTAATTGTCCATAGTGACATTATGGGAGTCAAGGAATTTTTTACTTTACCGAATTTGGTAGCCTATTTACAGCAATATTTAAAAAAATAAGGTGGTAAAGGTTAAAGTATCATAATATTATGCCACTCAAAAGTTAACGTGGGTGTACGTAATCGTCGTGAACGTTCCAGCTGTGTTTGAAACATACACACATCTTTAGTTGGAATTTACCGTAGACTCTGTACTAGTGTAAGCGATCTATCAATGGAAATCGACAAATTTATGGATGGCCTCTGGTAGTACATTTGCACTTACAAAACATAAATTTAAGAGTGGCATCGTTTCCCGGCATTCTTCACCAGACCATCGTCGCCCTGAAGTAGCACGTATAAAAAATCTATCTGAAAAAATGCACTTTACATTAACTTCCGCATGGTATTTCGTGACCAAATTATAGTTATTAGTAGAACGTCATTCGTATGTCAACAACCCTCGTACATGATTTGGAAAATATGCAACTCGGATGATCATGTTAAAAAGTGAAAAAATAAAGAAATTTCATGTTCGATATAGAGGGTCGGTTTCAGACTCCACAGGTATCATAGCATTCGTTTAACATATCGTTAGAAAGCACAGAAATTTCCCTATCCGAATCTGGGGATGTGCCCATTAGCTTCTAAATTAAATTTCGTGACAAGGTTAACGTAATCAAAATTGAGTCATACTTTTCCGAACGCTACTCGTACATAATAAGATGATAGCAATTTAATAAGAACGTTAAGATTGAACCACTTGCGACAGTCAACTTCTCTCCATTGGCACGTAATTTCCAATTTATTATCAGTATGATCTATCCAATTATAAGTAAACTACTTTCGTAAAATTAAATTATTAGAATCCTATATAATATTAACTACAAGTGGCATGATATGTACTTTAATGGTTTAGCGGACGGGACTTTTTCCCATGAAACATTTAAAACTCGGCAGACTTGCTTTGCGGCAAGTCGAAGTGGTATGACTTGAATTTTATTGTCTTGATCCTGCTCACCTCTGGAAGCTTAGTCGGGTCACTTCCAAACAAAGTTTACTAATGGTTTTTATTTGCTTTAAGAAATACGCTAAAAAAATTTATTATGTACGTCAGTAATGCTTAAAAATTTTCAGTAAGGGAAAAATTTCATGACATGGTGGTTACGCCTTTCCCACAGGTTATACTCACAGGGCAACTGATAAATAAAAATGTTGAACAAAGTAATTTTCCCATACTTTAAATGAAACTACATTGCCAGCTTGTTCTTTCATGTTCTCGATAATTATACCTACCTGTAATTGTTTAGGATATTACGACGAATTTAGACTTCAATTCAGGTTATAAGTCAACATTTAAATTTGTAGCACTTAGAATGTCGTGCCTGCTTACGTCATTGTTGATTTTCCGCAGGCATTTTATTCTCACTATCTTTCGTTGGCGGCGTCATAATGGCACACCTGGAGATAAAGACCCCAAATCCTCGCCGATTTACTCACAGTTGCATGGAGGAAAGGAAGCAAAGAGGAAGCTTAAACAGAACCATTTGGTTTAGTGAAAAGTTTTCAACTTATCCTAATTTTCTACTTCAATCCCGAATAATTCCCAACTCACAATTTAAATTCTTTTTACGGAATAATTCCATCTTGCGAACTACGTCACCGTAATTATGGGTAAAAATTAACACCAGTGATGCTTGAAAACACAATAATATAATTTATGTATAATATTTTACTGAGTACATAATATGGTTGACATAATATATAGCCCTGAATAGAGGTCAGTCCTGGTTGACCTACGTCACCAAGGATGATTTGGTCCCGTGCGCCGTGGTTTTGGCGGAGTCGCTTCGCCGAGTTCGAACCACTAAACGAATTTGTGCAGTAACTTGTGGCAACGTGTCGGCTGAGAAACGACTTACACTATGGAAAGCTTTTGATCACGTTTTTTGGCTGGACGCGGAAAGCATTGACGGAGCATGCCGGAACGGACGAAAAGAGGAGGAAGACGAAATTTTGAAAGCAAAAATTTACGCTTTTTCGTTGATCCTTTTTGAAAAAATTGTTTTTATTGCGCCAACGGCTACCGTTTTGGAAAATGTAGACAGGATTTTTGAAGGGAAGGAAACTACAATTATGAAGGATCTAACGAATGATGCATCGAAATCGGAAGATTTGTTTCTTTGTACCCCTACCAAGGCATTGTTCGAGTATCTGTACGAGACAAATTGGAAAATTGGCGGGAAGTGTGCCTTTATGAATCGAGTGAAAGGTTGGATTAAAAATAACGTTAAGAAGGATAAGAAGGCTTGCGGAGATATTAAGGCGGAGAAAAAGTTGAATGTTTTTGTGATGGATTTTTCTGTTACGAATGGTCTACTTTTGTTGAGAAGGTAAAATAATTCACTAATTTATATATCAACGGATTTTCATTAAATTTAATTTTTTAAATTTAATCGTTTATCGAAAAGTGAGGATTGCTTGGTTCAACCATCAATAATTCGATTTTTGGATATTCCAAACAACGGAGGAAACCTTGGAGAAGCACTGCAAGCATTGATAAAAAATGACAACTTAGGGTTGACGGAGAAGGTAAGCAGAATGTTTATTGTAATTAGTATTAGTCCATAGCAATAAATTCATAAAAAATTCATAAACGTGGTTCAGTCTGTTAAACTAAGATAAATAAACCGCTGCTTGATCGCTGCTATAAAGACGGCGTCTTTAAGACGCCCATGATTTTGTATTGATGCATGCTGATTGAGGCGATAAGTAGATATTTTGGCTTGTCAGTTGACCTGGTATTGCCATATAAAATTTGAGCTAATTTGGCTAAAGGTTAATTTTTGATCCCCCCCCCCCAAATGACCCCCCAGTGGTCGACCAAATTTGCTGAAATTGCACCCCCAGAAATGCCACAAACCTAAGGCATCTTATATGCCTAATTTGAGTTTAATCATTGAAGTTAAATTTGTGACCCCTCAAATGATCCCCGGACGTCAACCAAATTAGCAGAAGTTATATCTCATAGATCCCAGTACCTTAAGGTACCTGTGTGCCAAATTTGAGCCAAATCGGCGGAAGCGTCCGGCCTGAAGAGTGATTACACAGACAGACAGACGGCAAATACGCTAATCTCAATAGGTACTCCAATGAAATAGATTTCATTAGCGTAATAAACCTATAAAGTAGTAGTAGCAAAGTGACGAGTAATCATTTGACTTGTGTACAACAAAACTTCCCACCCTCCCTCCAAAACTTTCCCGCCGTCCAACCCTTTCTACAAACCTCTCATCAAGTTTAATCGATTGGCGAAATTAGAACTTCTGAATTCCTAACCTTTATTGAGTTACCGCTGAGTGACCTTATTGAACACCACATTGAGCCGCATGGCGTCACCTGGAAACTCCAAAATCACTACCGATGTAGCTGATAATAAATTATTGCCTTAAATCAAATTTTCAAAATTCGAAACCGTTCTCTAGTTTTTGTCTGGATGGACAGACAACGTGATGTTAATAAGTGACTTCGTCGTTTAATTGTATTGCAAGTAAGCATAATCTTTAATGCTAACATCGTTAATAATAAATCAATACTCAATACAAGGATAACTTGTATTGAGAATTGTAAATTGATAGACGTAGTTTTACAAGGTCAACAACTCTTGTTCGGCTTGCAACCCAAGCCGACGGCTTGGCAAATTCGGCTTGGCTTGGGTTGGTCCGTACACTTAATAGTGACGTGATGAGATGGGGTTTAGAAGAGAGGGAATTTGTTTATCATAAATTAAGTTATGTTCGTCACTTTTCTACTTTTAAAATACAGGGGTTTTCTTTAATAATGATATTGGCAAATTTATTTTTGAAAAGAGACATAATACATAACAAGTAAATACATTACACAAACTTTTTTCATATAACTGACACTTTAGGTGAGTAATCAATCGCACGTACGTAGTATTTGTAATCAATGTTAACATTAAAAGTAAAAAATGCTACTACAATCAAATAAAATCTACTTATTAGTGAGCTTATACGAACAAAAATTTCATAATAATAAATTTACGAAGTAAATCTAGAAAAGTCATCAAATATTTCTGACTAACAAACCCACCATCAACCCTCCCTCCAACTCCAAAGGGAATGTGTAATTGATTGGCAAAACACCATTTTAAAAGGAAAATAATTTGCTAGACAGAGAATTTAATTAATAAGCGAGAAAATTGAGTTATTTGGGCAGAAAACGGTGGAAATCTTCTGCCTAATTTAGGTTGCTAACACTGGCAGAAATCAAATACAAAATCCAACGTTAAATTTTAAAATAATGATGATGATGATTATGATAACTTGACCTTACACGCTTATATGCCTTTTAGTGGTTTTATTGTACACTTGTTGTGTTATAATGTTTAGTGGACTTGAAGGTAACTTCGTACCGCGATTCAAGATTAATTATCACCATCTTAAATATTTTAAACTTCTAACATGTTGGTGATCAAGACAATACAACTGTATTATTGAGGGGAATTGTAGTTTTTCAGGTTGTGAGGATTTAAGCGAGTTTGTCCTTGTTTCGGACCGTCATAACTCTCCTGACCCACAGTGAGCCGATATGGGTTGCTATATTGACACTTAGGTGCTACAAGGGTACTGGCCTATTTATAATTTGGCCTTATACTGCTAGGGGGTCATTTTGTGGTGTCCAATTTACACTTTAGTAAAATAATTCTTTTACGGATACTAAATATCATTGTGGTTACAAGACTTCATACTAATTCATCTCTATAGTCATTGGTAGACGTCAACATCTAAATTTGGCTTTGCTTTTTTTTAACTATGAGAAGGTCAGTTGAATTGAAAAGAGATTTTTGGCATGATATTAGTACTCATGTCTTTAATATATGGCAATTATATTCAGCGTATGACAGTTTGGGTCAGCATCAAGTCTTTCATACCTTGTAAACCACTATCAAATTCTTTAGTGCATTAATGCTTTCATTCAAATGCTAAATGCGCTTCCTGCCTTGTAGTTTGACTAAAACCATGACTGTAAATACTTCACAGTTTACATATTATTTGCAATTTACAGAAACATCCAATGAAAATTTACATAAAAATTGTGTCTCAAAAAGAACAATACTGTTTTTGACAAGCTCTTTAAATTAAAGGCGGCAGTGCTTGTAAGAATCCTGACTTCTGCCACATCATTTAAATATGTGAGGCACTGAATAACGATGCTCTGTGTTCTTAAAACGCCCAAGCCTGAACACAACGGGTGGAATCGTGTAACTTTAATCTTGGCTTAAGTCGGGTTTACGGCTGCTAAAAACAGTCTTAAACCCGACTTAAACCCGGATTAAAAGTTACACGATTCGGCCCAACATGTTTACAATAAAACAACTATAGGCTTATTTTTTTAAGTTCTCTCCTCAAGCAGAAAATAACAAAAAATCCGTTAAATAACCGAGGTCCTGGCAACCTTTTACTTTTTTAAACTGTGTTTCAGAATGAGAGAGAATTTTAATATTTATCCTTCCTTTACGCATACAAGCAATTTTCTTTTAAAATTCAGATACACCCTTTATTTTCTGCTTTTTTTGACAAGAGGAGAGAACTTAAAAAACAGGCCTACAAAAGGCATATAAACGTATGTATACAGTCAGGTTATCGTAGTCATGATCATCATCATTTTTAAATTTAACATAAGATAACCACCGCCTTCTGCCCAAATAATTCAATTCTCTCGCTTATTAATTAAATACTCTGTCTCATTAAATGCCACCAATTTTAAAATTAAAACCTTTAATGAATTATTGTTTAGACAGACAAACAGACAGACATACAACGTAAAATTAGTCTCTCAATTAACAACGACTCTGAATGGATGCAAAAGTTCCAAAATATTTGGCATAGGTTACTTTTTAATTTTCTATTTCTTTCTAGTGTTCTTATACCTTATTGGTGACAATGCCAATTTTGTTGTGTTTCAGTTTTGTTTTTATTTATCAAAAATCACAGATAATTGTTGAAACATGGTTGAAAATTCATGGAGACATTTCCTCAGCACTTTTCGAGAATCCGAATCCAAATGCACAAACCGACTACTGGAAAAGTCTTTACGAAACGGAGCCTATTGCCATAATTGGAATGAGCTGTCGTTTCCCGGGTGCCAACAACCTGGAAGATTTCTGGAATTTGATGTACGCTGGAGAGGAAGGGATTTCAGAACCTCCTGCATTCCGCTGGACAAAAGAACATTCGATTTACAGCTATTCCGGAAAGGAGCGGCGTACCGAGGCTGGGTTTCTGTCGACTCCCGTTGATGACTTTGATTCCAAGTTTTTTGGCGTTAGCCCAAAAGACGCGACTCTGCTGGACCCTCAAGCCAGACTACTGCACGAAATTTTGTGGGAGTCTTTGGAAAACAGTGGGATTGATCCTCTGAGTTTGCACGGGACTCACACGGGAATTTTTGCGGGGAGCTGGATGAACGACTACAAGGATATCGTCCAAGCGAGTACGGAGCGGGACTTTTTCAGAACTTACCTGGGAAATAGTATTGGGGCAACAGCAGCAAGATTGTCCTTCTTGTTGGGGTTGACTGGACCCAGTATTGCGACAGAGAGTGGGTGCTCTTCTGCCATTGTTGCGCTTGACTTGGCAGTGAAAAGCTTGAGGAACGGAGAATCTCATTTGGCTTTGGCGGGTGGTGTCAACTTACTCCTGCATCCGTTTCAAAGCAACATCATTGATTACGTAATTTCTTGGTACTGAAGAGATTGAGTGACGCCCTTAGGGATAAAGATAACATTTGGGCAATGATCCGAGGGTCGGCGGTATCTCAAGAGGGGTTAAGTCGCAGTTTGGGAACACCCACTGTCCACTGTGAAGCGCTAGCTATGGAATTGGCCTTGAAAGATGCGGGAGTAGCCCCCGAGCAGGTCACCTTTGTGGAGACGCATGGAACTGGGACAAGTGTTGGGGATCCGATGGAGGTTGCAGCGATGGCCAAGGCGTATAACTCTACACGGAGGAAAGAGCCCCTCATAATCGGTTCCGTGAAGACCAACGTGGGACATACTGAGAGCTGTTCAGGAATAACGGGAGTCATCAAAACTGTTTTGGCTATGCAGCATCAACTCATACCAAAGCACTTGAACATGGAAACAATAAATCCCGAAGTAAACTTGGATGCGATTCCAGCAAAAATCCCGTTGGAGCATATTCCCTGGAAAAAAGTTCCCGGACAGCCACGATTGGCGGGTGTGAGCTCTTTTGGAATAACCGGGACCGACGGTCACGTGATCCTGGAAGAAGCCCCAGACTACATCCTGCCTCAATTTAACATGGGAATAGAGAGACCTCTTCACTTGATGAAATTTTCTGCCAAAACGGATGACGCGTTGGAAGAAATGTTACGTCTGTATGAAGTATCCTTAAGTCAGAACGAGAGGTTCCATTCAGACTCGTTTGCGAACGCTGCATACACCGCCAATACGGGTCGCGCTTCGTTTGGCTACCGAGCTTTTCTATTTGCTAGTGATTACAAGGAGGCTGCCAAGATCTTGCAAACTGGTAAAGTACTGCGTGGAGAGGAAACTTCAGAAACGGAGGGTAAAATTTGTTTCCTGTTCACTGGGCAAGGTAGTCAGTACCCAGGAATGGCTCGAACTCTCTACGAAACCAGCCCTGTGTTTCGGGTGCATTTTGACCAATGCGACAATTTGTTAAGGTCAACTTACAATTTGTCTATTCGAGAGGTTCTCTGGAAATCCGGGGCGAAGTCTACAGATCTCAGCCGCACCATTTACAGTCAGACGTCCATTTTCTGTGTGGAGTACTGTCTACTCAAGTTGTGGGAGTCATGGGGCATCAAACCGGATTATGTTTTGGGACACAGCTTAGGAGAGTTTTGCGCGGCTGTCGCTGCTGGCATCTTGACATTCCAAGATGCTCTGAAACTGGTGGCAGAGAGAAGTCAACTGATTGACAAACTTCCTCGAGGAAGCATGCTCGTTATCAAAGCCAGTAAACCGGAAGTGGAGAACATCCTGAGC
>JAHZNB010006710.1:0-11246 GCA_027744295.1 Callyntrura guangdongensis | reverse complement strand
GAAAATCACTAGTGAGCGAGGTCTTGACCTGAGAAACCTGTATGCCAAGTTTGAAGTCAAACGGTCAAACCGTTTCAGAGTTATCGCATGGACAGACAGATGGATGGACAGACAGACAGACAAACAAACTAAATGCATAACTACGATTTCACTACGTTCATCTACGTAATAAATAATAATATATTAAACACTGCATGCTTTTCTTGAAATGTGTAACTGTAAATACTAGTAAATACGCAACAACCGGACTAACTTTTGTTGGTGACTATATTTGTATTCAGTCATTGTTTTGGCATTACCCAACATGTATGCTCGATGGTTGAAGAATATGATTTATGGTAGAGCAATACTACATGCCTAAAAACGTGAATTTTTACGTTTCTAGATGCATTGTAGATTGCGACGGCCAGCCGTAAAGCCTAACTGCGATTAACGATGATACGGTATTTTTCATTAGGTTCCCGTATTTTTAATTCAAGTACAAAATAAAATTCAATGCCAAAACGGGTGATAGAGAAGTAAAAGAGACTATCATTGTTATGCAAATGAGCATTATAAATATACGAACATGAAAGAAAAGTTTTTAATTTGTATTCCTTCAATTTTAATAGGCAGATAACATCAATATGAGTAGGACGAACTTTGAACAATTCCTCTCTGAAAGCTTTTTTCCCAATTCATATATTTCGTCCGAAGGTCAACGTTCAATACTGTGAAACACTCACACGGTGAAGGTTTCATCAAATTTACACTATACTTGACTATTTCAATTTTGAAAACCTCATCTCATCATACCAGGCATTTCATGACAGTTCATCAAAATACCATAAAATTCTGGGAAGGACTTTGAAATTGTAAATATCGTTTAGATTTTACATACTTGGGGCTGCCGGGTTTGAAACTCCCGGATATTTCCGATATTCTGATGGATGAACTAGTATGGTAGCCAGATACCTACTAACCATTCATTAAATGCATGCGTTGGAGAAGGCTTCATTTGAATGATTTGTTATTGAACTGATGAAAAAACGTCCAGAAATCCCATAATCTCATCTATTTAATAATATGTCCAATGGCTTTTGCAAAGTGTGATGAGGAGATTTGGAACCCTTACATCCTTATTATTATTTCCATATTCTTATATGTCCTTATTATCAGCTACGCGTATTATGAATCTGATATTGCTTTGTACAGTATCTTCTATTACTTCCATAATATTTTTAATACATTTTTATTCAACATAAGTTTAAGTATTTAATCAGGTCCCTTAATTTAGAAATTTTAAGTGCTTAATCAATTATTCAAATAATTTATACAAGAGGAATGAGATGGACACAGTACCCCAGCCCAGTTGGAGAAGCTACATTGCAAGCTACCCGCTTCTGCATTTTTGAATTTGATAATTACAAAAGGAAAAAAATATTGAAAAAGGAAATATAACTCGCACAAACTACCTTAAAACTTGGAAAGAACAGCCATGAAAAACCTTCATTTCCACATGAAATGTTCGTGCTAGTAAATACATGGTTTGGTCCCAGTAACGTTAAATTCATATTCAGCATATTCATTTTCAATGTAATAATACGGTCCTTAGTAACATTGCTAGAGGTTTAGGGTTAAAAAGTTTAAAAATGCATGATCAGCGCATTGAAAACCTGCTCTCTCAATTTAAAGTTTTAATTGTTTTGGAAAACAATAATAACTTCTTGGGATGTACAAAATGTTATGCAGGATTTTGTTTGCATACCGTTAAGTATAGAATACAATCTGCAGTTACTATGTACCGGAAAGCATTTTCGTCTGTCTGTTCGTGGCTGCTCACCTGCCCACACCCGCAGACTGATTTCGACCAAACTTGGCACAAAGGATCCTAAAGGTCCCTAGTTGTAAAGTTAAAGTTTGGGCCCGATCGGTCACACCACAGGGGGAGCAGTGGGAGTCCAAACTTTTTCCGCATGTCCTTATTTGCTGGGATTGGGGTTTGTTTAGGGTGGTCGGTGGGAGTCCTTGCATATGCATATATCATTCCCTACATCCTTCCTTATTAGAATATATAGAATAGAATATTTATTCTTTTCAGCTACGTCACTGATATTGTTTACAGCATGATTATTCGGCTAATTTTAGTGAATTTTCTCCGGAACTTCTGTTCAAAACTTTCACATGGATACGAATTACGTGCTTTCCACTAAATCTCAAAAAATTCTACAACTTTCGACATGCAAAGTCAAAGTATACCTTGAGAGCATTACTCTGAATTCAGCTATTACACGTGTAACGGCCAACCGATAGAAACCATACAAACAATGCCCGTCCGTTGTTTGTCGGCGTATATGACGGCAATTTTTCTGGTCGCTCATTCATTGAGCATCTATTTCATTCTGAGTCATCTAGCTTTTATTTCGTTTTGAAAGCTTGACCCCGTACTTTGCTTATTGGTAACATTCCCATGCAATGCAATATGAATAGCATCATCAAGTACTGCATAAAAATTCATTATCATTTATCTAAATCGGTCAATAGTTACGAAGAAAAAGTAATGAGTTAGATAACATATCGGCCTACACTGTTGTCAACTGCATAAAACTATGCATACCTAATATAATTCTACAAGTTTTCTACTCGTGGAAGACTTTGTCACAATGTCAAGTTGTAATTCTCCAATTCAGTGACCACACAGCTTAGCCAACAAAATTAAAATCCTTTGTCTAAACAAACTGGTACCATCAAATCAAGCATTTCAACTTAATCTCATTCCCCTTGGCGAAGAGAATACAGGTACATTGAAATACACAATATGTGGTATGTTAAAATTGAAAATTGATCAAGAAAGAAATATTTTATTTTTTACAAGAACTAATGTCTTTATTTGAATATCAGTTCACATATCATTCTAAGTATCAATTGTATCCGGATGCATTCATTACTTAAATTTTTTTACGTCGACTTCCGTAACCAAGTTACCTTGGAGTGCCCCTTTGTACCGAGATATAGGTCGTACTCGTAAAAATCGTTACTACGCCACACATCACACTCACATTTCTTACATTTTATGTCCACGCACTAACCAAAAGAAATGGCAATATGTACATATATGGGAAAGGTCTGAGTTTCATGGGTATTAAGTATTATTACTTCCACGGGTATGGACAAACGATAAATTGATAGATAGAGAAGCAGAATGACCACAGGCAGGCATCCAGAAAAGAGGAGGAGTGGATCTGGGCTAGCAAAACTAAAACTAAAGATTGCATGTCAATCAATACAATTGTGTGCTGTTATTGTTCTTCAATGCAGCCCTCGTGTTCATTCTTTTATCCATTGTTTTTCGAGTTCACTGTAAGCTGAACTACTTTGATGAACAAAAGCAGATCATTTTTTACTCTAACGCTTTGCAGTGCACTATTGGCATAAGTGATTATGCTATTATAGTCAATAATAATATAGAGACATATGCGATGTAATGGCTCGTTTAGATGGAGATCATTCCGAAACCATGGGAGATTATTTTTTACATTGCCATGCTATACGAACAATTGCGATCACTTGTCCCATCCTTTCATGTTTTTATTGGCATTATGTTATATTATTGTTATTGTTACACGGATGTACTCACAAGCATATCTTTTTCTTCCACAAACACGACAGGCATGCCTCCTATTTTAATGCTGCATTGTAGATTGTAGTGCTACATGGTTTTTATCAGTTGGGTTTGCGTGAGTGTTCAATGATGATCATGATCGCATTGCACGTCATGCAATGCAATGTTAAAATACCACAGAATACCACCTCCACTACCACCAGCAGTAGTGGTTCCCCATACCAAGCTGTGTGAACGTTTTAGTGGACAAAAGTAATTTTCTTGTGAAAATAATCTAATTAGTTGTTTGAAACAAACACCGAATTCTAAGTAGTCAAGTTTCTCACAGTATGTTTAGATTACTAAACCTAATAAGAATATACTATTTGAACAGAATTTCTTGATCTTGTTAAAGCTGTGCAATGCAGGTTGTGACAAACAACAGCTAAATGACACCCGACGAAGACTGTGATTATTGTTTCTTATCTACATGAATATACAACTTCTTTATATCAAGGAGTGAAGGAGTCGCAGAATTAAATTATATAAAAGATACCGGAGCAGATGTATGTTTTTTGTGGACAAGTTGAATTTCACTCAGTATTTAAATGGGGTAAAAGTTTTTGTTGTTTTCATCTTTCAAAAGACTGATAAGAAAGTGCACATTATTGTAAAGTCAACCTCAATGAATTATCTGTTTGTGTGTATTTACGTATGTAAATAAATCATAGTCATTCGCCTTATTATTGGTATATAATGTATCTATTTATAAGGTCCATGGACTATGGACAAAGTATGTTTTTAAAAGTTCCAAATGAATGAATTTAAAGATAGAATAACAAAATTAATGTTTCATTTTAACTTGTTATCCCACTTAAGTAATCATGGCTCATCTCAGTTTTAAGTTGTATTCTGTGCGTGCGCTAATGTTGAAACTTGGTATTATTGAAATATGAATACCTAACACCGAGGATAAAAGTTGCGATTGAAAGAACACATGCAGTCAAAAATGGAACCATTGAAATTTGTTGGACCATGTAAATTGAATTTAATTATCGTCATCAATCCTTGTATACATAGTTACGACAAAGATTTAATTGAGAGTCTCTTTGTAATAGTATTGGAGTAGTGCATGGGACTATGGGACAACGAGTATCGTGAATTTGTATCGCAACTGTGACAATCATTGCAAGGAGATTATGCTACGCACATTATGCGAGGGTCAACTGGCGTAGGTATATTCCGTCAAACTAAACTTGCAAAGTTTACTAACAGAGAGGTGCGGCCTTATGACTGTCTACGTAGTTTATCAATTAAACTGAAACATTCCGCTTGCTCAAGTAATTTATAAGATTTTGTTGACTTTTTACTTAGTAGTTTTACAGTATCAATTATCACATTTACTACACCACACAAACAGGCTAAGTTTTCCTGAACCTCATTTCACTAATAAGATTACAAGACGGCTGAGATATAAGGAAAGCGAAAAGAAGGGAAGCTGTTTGAAAGTAGTTTTGAGTTTGTTTAAATTACAGTGATTAAATTTTTATGGGTTTTGCTCCACACAACATTCATGTTGTTTCTCGCTTCATATTGGATAAGAGTTCTGAAATGTGCCGTGGATAATTAATATACATAATCACGAAGTCGCTCTCACGACTACGACCGTCCATCCATACCCCAAGAGAAGTGATATCTTATCACAATTTTCATGAATTGCTGAATCAGGCGGTGATACGGAAATGGAAATGCTGCTCGAGAAGCACAAAATGTTCCGAAAAGTCAGTCGATGCCAAGACAACCATATGCCACGTTGTTTTTCGTTCACATCATGATACTTGTGCACTGTCAGCACAGTTATTATGAATGAAGTATGCAAATAAAAATGTGTGAAGTAACTAAACGGTGGGTGAACTGCGGAGAAAGATTGTTGAATGAGTGTTGTTACAGTGCGCTATGGCGACCCTAAGAGCACCATCAGCGGTAGTTATAGGTGTAGCAACAGTATTTTTTCTGTTTTACTTACTTCCATGGCAAAATCTACCCAGCATACAGATACCTTCCCCATCACCCGCCTCATACTCCTCCTCATGGAAGCATTTTGTGAACCCTTCAGATAGTCCAAGTAAATTTCAGCAAAAATGGTCACCGATTAGGACATCCGATTTGGATCTCCTTAATACTAAAACAGTGCCTACTGGTATGGTTACCTATCGTGCAATTCGTGATGCTGGTATTGTATTTAATGCAAGTGGGTCAGATGTTCTGGTGATACTTCATATTCAAAAAACGGGTGGCACCTCTTTCGAGAAGCATATCGTTCAAGACTTGGATGTAGAAAAGCCATGCGTTTGTTGGAAAAGAAGAAAGCGCTGTAAATGTCCACGTCCTTCACAAAGTAATTTGTGCTTACTTTGATTTAGTCTTAAATGCTTGATTGGAAATTTGTATCCCACAATCACACTCTCATTTGTAATCTTTTCTGAATAATTCTGAAAAATATTTTTAGGTAAACCATCAGAGACGAAAAATGAAAATGTAGACTCATGGTTGTTCAGTAGATTTTCTACAGGCTGGATCTGTGGCCTACACGCCGACTGGACTGAATTGACTTCATGCGTCGATGAAGAACTAAGTAGAGCCCATGGATCGTCGTTAAGAAGAAGGTATGTTTGTGTTTGTTGTGCACTGTGACCATGTTATAATAACGGTATTAGATGCTCTAATGACAATCAAAGAGGTAAACATTATATTTTATTGTGTAGATACTTCTATGTTACCATGATTCGCGACCCTATTCATCGCTTTCTTTCGGAGTTCCGACATGTGCAACGTGGTGCCACTTGGAAAGCTTCCCGACATATTTGCCAAAAGCAATACGCCACAGCAGAGGTGAGTTTCTTGGGAAATTCAGATGAATGATGAATTGATGAATATAAAAAGCTATAGAAGTAGAATTCCCCAGCTGATGATTGTTATCTATAGGAACTTGGTTCGTGCTACAACGGACGGAGCTGGGTAGTACAGTATAACAATCGTATCGGGCGAAATTGATATTTAATACGTCACGAGTGAACATTTTCAGAGTACTAATTGTACAAAACTTATGCTTTACAGGAGTTATATGCCTGACGCACAACGTAATCGCATTATGTTGGCATCTGCAAAACGCAACTTGGAGTCAATGGCGTTTGTTGGACTCACAGAGCAGCAAAAAGTAAAAATGAAATTAAGTTTACAAAAGTTAGATTGTGTTGGTAGGAATGAGCAAAGCTTGTTTAATTCTCATGTTTTGGATTGAAACTTACAGATTTCTCAGTACGTATTTGAGGAAACTTTTAAATTACGTTTTAAAATTCCGTTTACACAAAATGAAGACACATACTCCAAAGCCACCCTGGACAAGGCAACAGAAGAAGAACTGGCAGCTGTACGACAAGCGAATAGTCTAGATTTAGAGCTTTATCAGTACGCGGAACAGTTGTTGAATAATAGATTCTTGGAGCTCAAGGAACAGGATTCTGACTTTGACGAGCATTATAATTTTTTGGGGGAGAAAGGATATCATTTCTCTTGGGATGATGTAGAAAATGAGGAATAATTATTTCTATTTTAGTTTCATTGGCAGTTTTCAGTATTGCATATCTCACATCATATTATGTAGGTATATTATGTATTTAATGTTACGATAGGTTGTTTATAGGCAGACTGATCAGCAGTATATCCGTGTTTTGTTGAGTTAACAGTTAATGGTAGCTGACGGCGACAGAGTAATTATCGTTTGACTAGACTTTTTAGTAGTAAAGTAATACATATACAGTGATTTCAATTATTGACTACTTTGTCACTTGTTACCCTACCACAATATCTTGACATATGACGTTTCTAGGCAATCGAGCAATATTCAACTCAAATAACTATTTACTTAGTGATGATATTATGACTCTAAAAATTTGCCACATTATTCACTTATAAAGTTCACTATCTTATATACAACATAGAATACAATTCTAGACATATCAGAGTGGGAAATATTAGAAGACTGTGAGAATTTATTCGAATTCGCATATTTTTTATTTCTGAAGCCCGCCTTTATCTTTCTCACATTACTTCTTAGCCAACGAGCACTTTCTTAGTAGAAAAAATGACGCACTAGAATCTGGACGACTTCTCCAGTATATTGACTTTTAAAACAGATATATAAATACGGATACATGCATTTATGAGTTAAATAGCATCTTTAAGGTGCCTTGTTGTATTTCATGATATTACACAATACTATATGGGCGAATAATAAATACAACGTTTAGTAATGATCCTGGTAAAATACAAAAATAGGGTAACAACATAATTATATTGTGTGCAGAAATTGTTTCTACGGTATGATGTAGCGGTGCATCGAAGACGACTCGGTACCTTAAATTTCACTTATCGGTAAAAAAAATATAGTGTATGATTATGGTGACGAATGCAATAATAATTAAATGGTTAAAGTCGCACGTTGTTATTGTGTTCAGTTGGCGTAATGTATTTTGACATTGCAATAAACAACACTGTTGTTCAACAATACGAAAAATTTATACTGATTTAATAATACTTTCTTTTTATTATCATTCTTATATGGCGTTTGTTTCATTGAAGTTGGTACGATCGAAATAATTACTACTTTAACATTAATGTTGAAGTTATTTAAATTATTAACATTAGCATTACTATTGAAAATGATGTGAAAACGTTTAACCAAACTAAGTATAAAATTCGCAATTTGTTATTACTATATTAGTGATTTGTTATTTTGTGATGTCGCTTTTTAATTTCGTCATTACGAGCTCCACCGCTATCTGTGCATCTTCGGCACTGTCATGCCCACTATCACTTTCCTGAATAACTTTCTTTAGAATTTCAGCGCTTAGAGTTTTTAATGCCCTTTTTTTGGGTGGTCCCATGCGATGAGGATACAGAATAGTTGTATCAATTACACATTCGTGTTTAAGGCGGAGAGCTATCAAATCGGACTCCAAACTATGACCAATGACAATTGTATTTGGGCGCAAATGAGTCAGAATTATTGCTTGGACTTCTGTAATTGTTCTTTTTGCCTTGTCCATGTCGTCAAAGGTGATCCCACTGAAACGACTGTTGCAATCAAGAACCTTGTGTGTCGGTTTTACAATTTCGTCGTATCTTAGAAATATTAAAATTTCACATTATTTCCTTACCAAGAAATGCAGTAAAAGCATGTAATCCATGCACACAAAGCATAACGTTAATTAAAAACTACAAGACTTACAAGACTTTTCGATCTACTCCAACTACTGTGACTCGAGCGAGTTCATTTCCGTGAGTAGTATAAACCATCTCGCAATCGATACCGATAATGTCCCATGGATCCTCGCCCATTTTCTCTTCTAAACCTTCTTCAAGAACAGCATCTACAAATCCTTTTTGGGATGATATAGGAACAGGACACTTCGAAACATGGCAAATTGACGTGACACAGCCAATTTTATCGTCATCACTTCCGCAGCAAACATATGTTGTTTCTCGTGCTCCTCTTCCAGCCCGTGCTGCCAATATAATTTCAATAAAATATTGTTAATACACACATTGTAATAACGAAAAACATTTATAGCGATTCTCCTCTTTCTGTGTGTTTCACTCTCAAGATTGCAGACATAATATTTAAACCAAATTTATTCACGTGTCATAAAGATAGAAACCCTAAATTATTAATATTATTTGAATGGTAGACTACAGAATTTTAATCTAAACTTAGTTATCTATGTTGGTCGGAGAACAAGAGAAAGCCTTTTTATCACGTTACATCTGCCAAGTTACAAGCCAATCCAGCCCAAATCGCACGAGAATTGTTTTTCAATATTCTCCTTGAACTGCACACCGCACTCTAACTCACCTGGGAGCAGGGCGGGGGATAATTTCATCATAACATGATCATGATGATACCATCTTGCATAGCAAATCAAATAAAAAATGAATCTAGTAATGGAATGTGTGTAACAGCCAGGTACTTACATATGTGCACGATCACATGCACATTATAAACGTTGATATGTTTATGTACTCACTGCGTTGACAAACAAATACAGCATTTTCCTTTAAAATATCTTGCGTTTTCAGTTAATACACATCGTTATCCCTGCATTTACAACTGGGCAGTGTTTCTTCATTTAGCGTAGAAAATTGTTTTAAACAAACTGTATGTGTATGTTATATACTTACAAGCTGTGTTGTATTTTCGCCCCCAGTGGTAGTTGCAAACTTCTGAGACAATGTGATCTCCATCGTCGGTTGTCATGTACCGTTTCTTACATCTATCACAGGTTCTATTCGACAGCGACATGATGTTTTCTTCACCGGGCCGTGGTTTTGCCATAGCCCGTCCTGACAAATAAATACGTTCCAAGCTCAATTAACAATGGATGAATTTTATTGTTATTTTGGTACTAATCCATGATCAAACAACATACCAGGTTCTCCCGAGGGATGGGGTCTGGGGTATCCATTGTCCACAAGTTGTTGTTCTGTCATTATATATCGTCGTAAAGCTTTGTACATGGAATTTCCAGTCGGTAAACTTCCATCTTTTCTAACCGTTCGCACACTGCAATTTTTTGCCTCCAATGAACCGGAAAGCATTTGTTCATGAGAAACGATGCGATGCGATCCTGAATGGTCTTTGGAAAGAATAACATATAAGGTGAAATACTACAACTTGAAAGAATAATGAAAATGATACATCTTAAACTCGTATTTTTCTTTACTTACCTTGATCTTGTTTACTCGCTTTTCGAAGACCTGAAATTATACTTATACCAGAACTGTAATAAACTTGCTTAGAAGTGCACTTTCCTATTAGTTCATTTTCTTTTGTCACCGTTGTTTGGAATGCTTGTTCGTGATCTTCATAAATTCTGCAGTATTCAGCAAACATTTTATCCATAATCTGTTGTCTCGTGATATGTGGTATCTTTGTAGATTTGTTCAGGGCATCTTTGAAAACCATCGGACCCTGTTTCGTGGTGACACTCTAAGAGGTAAAAAAACGTTTCATCGTTTATATTTCAGGAATTTTGCTTTCCAAACAACTAACGATAATTTCTGCACTTTAGCAAAACAACGTAGTCGTCGTTCAAAACGCTCAGGTCAACCGAAGTTAATGGATATCTATTTATAATGCATAATCTGTTACAACTGCTCAGGCGCGCAACCAGAATGCTTTTTTGGTGGGTCAAGTTCAAAAATTTTTACTTACAGAACCGGCCATCTTCAAATTTCACGTATTTTTTTTCTTCGTGAAATCCAAGCTAGATGTTTTGTTTTTACTCCAGTACGTACTTAAATACTTCGTCCGAATGGGATTTTTTGCCTCGGGTAAAAATGTTGTTAATATAGCGAGGAATATACCATTCAAAAACTACTGAAACTTTATCTTCAAGCTTTTCAATTCTCTAGTATTTGGACTACACATACTATAGTTGTTTTGGTAATTTTCTTAAACTGCTTTTCATTTCTATAAGGACACCTGTAGTTGTTTTTGTAAATCGGTATAATTTCGAAAAAGTTTAACCACACCAAATTTCCTACTGTAGTATGATAGATCATAACATGGTTCGTTGACGTACAAATTGTCAAGCCGCCAAGTTTA
>JAHZNB010006709.1:0-29818 GCA_027744295.1 Callyntrura guangdongensis | reverse complement strand
ATAGGTGTATACACATATGCAATAAAGAGGCTAAATATGCAAAATATGCAAAATTAAGTGTGGCTTAAAATACTTCTTTTTATATGAATCGTCCACATACAGAAGC
The DNA here is from genome assembly GCA_027744295.1 of Callyntrura guangdongensis. Classification (NCBI taxonomy): domain Eukaryota; kingdom Metazoa; phylum Arthropoda; class Collembola; order Entomobryomorpha; family Paronellidae; genus Callyntrura; species Callyntrura guangdongensis. The sequence goes on along the minus strand of JAHZNB010006709.1, from coordinate 29,712 downwards.
TTATAGTGATCCGAGTAACTATATAAAATATGCAAATCATACAATTTCCACCTCTAATAATAATATATACCCTTTAGTAAAAAATGTGCACTTACTACGTGTCCATATGCCTAGCTGAAACGATATTTCTTACATGAAGAAAAGAAAACTGAGGATTTCCCAATTACCAAACACTACTTTTACTCACGTTCCCTTTACGCTATTACTTCAGTATAAACTTATTACGCCAATGAAAGCTATTTCATCGGAGTATTGAGATTAGCGTGTTTGTCTGTCTGTCCGTCATTACTCTACAGGCCAGACGTTTCAGTCGATTTGGCTCAAATTTGGCACACAGTGGCATAGTTGGCATGGTATGGTTATGTTAGTAGCATCTCGGGGATATAGTTTGAGCAAATTTTGTTGACCCTGGGGGGTCAATTTGGGGGTCAAAATTTAATTTTATCCAAATTAGCTCAAATTTTGTATAGCGATGCCAGGTCGAATGGCAAGCCAAAATATCAAGTATATCAATTCAATCAGCTTGATCAATACAACCATTTTCATTGGCGTCTCTATAGCTGCGATTAAGCTTCTTTATTTTGTACGTTTCTTGTCCTTTTCACAGTTGGTCAGAAGGGGTTGCTTTTTACGTATGCCTGCATGAGAACGTACGAGGCACGGCACTGGTGACTGGTGAGGGCTCCCCTCTAAATTGTTACATACGAATAGTACCTTTAAAAGTAGCTCTTCTAAATGTGTAGAGTAGATTTACATTTAAGCTTGGAAACTCTGTATAGCTTGTTACATTCACGCCATTAGCATTGCCAGTTTCCGTCATTGGTATTATAGCTGTTGCTGCTACATAAAAACTAGAACAGAAATATTAATGATGAATGTTGCTTGCACGGAATACACACAACATACATATATGCAATCATTTGCAGTTAGCACTTAGCAGTACGTATTCAATATTCAAGTGTATTCTTCACCAAAGAAACAATGTTGCATTATTGTCAGAAGCGGGATGACAGCAATTGGGTTTATAAAAATCAAACTCTTCCACAAACAAACCCATGTCGGATGGAAGCAGCAACAACAATGCTGTTTCTGTTTATTTGGCAATTTTAATGCAATATCTTGCAGCACTGCAGCAGCGGTTGATTCTAGTACTAGTACCAGATCAGTCGAGTCATGGCAAGTATTTTTCATTGTTGGATGTTGGATTACGAAAACAAGCAATACTGTTTTCGATCGAGGCACAACTACGAATTTGGTAAGAGGACAGAGATAAACGACAACAGCAGGAAGCGGCTTAAGTCTAATACATGTTAACCATAATGTGTTCGTATTTACTGTGTTGGGCATCAGCATTCGGCAACCCAAGTAAGAAATGCTATTCACGATCATCACGCCATGCATATATGTGTAAACTATATGAATTTTCTGGTTGAAGGGGCAATATCACCATTGATTCCCTGCAGTACAACTCTATTTGTACGATTGTATGTATGCACATGAGAAGCAGAGAGAAAAAGTAAGTACCTGATAATGATACTGAATAATTGATAGAAGACCCTATAAAAGGCTTCACTGATACCATGACATGCCATTCCTCCTGAGACCAGGGAGTAGAAGAATCCTTAAGAAAAAAATCCCTGCTCCTCTGCTCACATGCATAACAAAAACCCTCTCTGCGTTGTGTACTCCCTCTCTAAGTCACAAAGTTCTTTTGTTGAAAATACAAAATAAAATGTAGGTACCTCGATACATTCATGTTTTGCTCTAATCTACGTTACTGAGTACACACGAGTCCGTGTACTTTTCTGATTTCCTCTCGGTTGCGTAGCTAAAAGTCATCATTATTATTACCACTTTGAAGCATCATTACTATCCACATCCTCTTTCGTTCACATTACATTACAGCAACAACAGCAGTAATATCAATGTAGTATCGTCATCATCGGCAGCATCAGAGAGTGACGCAGTTTTTATATGCCACAAGATGCGATGCACGTTTTTTTCAGCATTGCACATAAAAAAAGTTTTCTATAAAAATCAAATACATAGCCACCACACAAGGCAATAAATGTTAAATGTGTGCTGCTTTTATACTACAAAGGAATTTTCGTTATCATCTTCCATGATACAAAATCATTCTCTGTAACAATATTTGAATGATGATTGACGCTGATGGTGCTCAGAATCTGACAACACAACTGCGCTCAAACACAGCGTTAATCTAGTATTGTCATGTGTCCTGCAAAGCAAGATCATTTTCAGGATGTCGAAATAATAGTACAAGTGCTGCATACCGATCCAAACTGCTCACAATCTCCTATCGTACAAACACCCCCCTACAATGCTTATATATACTTGCACGATAAAATTGTAGAATTGGAGTAACTCGAACTCGACAATTTGACTGCACACATCTTCATCAGTAAAAAGTCACTTGCAGGGCAATCCAACAATGTTATTGCAGTGCACAGTGCACACAACCAACGCCACACAGAACAAGTTGATTTGTCTTAAAGAGTCTCTGTAGAATTCTGTGCTAGTGCATGGCAAGCGTCGACGTACCATATTTATTTTAAATAGTAAACCGTAGAATGAATAACCACAGTGAGCTGGGAAGAGTAGCAGTGTAATGCGCAATAATCACTGTCTATCACTACTACTACCATTGTGGTAACAATGTAGAAGTTCACGTGTGTAATGCATACAAGTGCGGCTGGGCTTTTAAATAATAAAATGTTGTTGATGCACAGGCAACAGTGTTTGCAGCGGTTACCTTTTGCATACCATCACTGTCTTAACTAAACTACCAAGCTTAACAACAACCAATGCTTTTATCCTTTGCGCGGTGTAGATATACTTTGTATATAAACTACGTAATAATAATGATGGTGATGGGATGGTGGCGATGAGAATTGAGAATCTACGTCTATCCCTGTCTACCTCATGCAAAGCTAGTAAATTTTGGTAGTTGGTAGTCAGTCAGTCAGTTTTAAGTGAGCAACAGAGTGAGACACACAACAGGAGTTTGTTGAGTCGTCGTCTTCACTCACGTTGTTGTTTTGGTTTGACGTACAACTGAATACACTGTTTGTTGAGAGTGTGTGTTTTTAGTTTCGAGTGGTGAAATTCAGCGCACCCGTTGTTGAGACTGTCACATTACCTTGCATTTACCAGTAGAGACAGGTTCGCTGGTAGTAGCATGAAGTAGTAATACGGTGTCATCATCCTGATAACTACACTTAAAAGTACTTTTTTTATTAATGACAGTCGCACAGTGACCAAAGGACCTGTGCAGCGAATGGGTATGTAACATCCAGAATTAATGAATCGGGAAGTCGAGAAAAAAAAGAACAATAAATTATTGAGAAAACAAAAATCCCGACCACTGCTACTACTGCTACCACAACAAGAACAGTTTGTTGTTGCCACTGTCACTTTTGTGCTTTGGTCAGTTTAGATGTTTATTACCTTGGACAAAAAATACGTTTTATAGTCTAGTATTCTTACTCTATGTGCTGAATAATTCCTGAAAAGGCATACGTTACAATGAGTGTCAACGACGAGTAACGAATCTCTTTGTACAAAGATAAAAGTAAGGAAGGGTACCTTGAATCAAGTGATGATAAGATAACACAGACAAAAAAAAGAAGCATGAAAGAAAGTCAGAGAGGAAGATAACGCGAAGAATCTGATTTTAAACTATACCAAAGGGGACTTTGCACATCAACACAACCAAAACGAACCATTTGAACGTGCAAAGAGCATGATAATATGACAACAACAGCAACATAAACAACACGACGACGACAAGGACAAAACAAAGAAAAAAGTGGAAAACAAATAAAGGCTTTAAGCTCTGGTACGTGCTCGTGTTGATCTTTGTTGTTGTAACCCAAAACTTCCGTGCCTAGCGTCTGGTTATGCTGTTTATTGAGAGAGTCTCGCATACTTATGCATCTTATCATATCACTATCACATCTTATTTTCTCCAATTCCGATTAAATGAGATTTCTAGTGAAATATTTCAATGACATAGCTTTTTTATAAAAAAAGAAAAGCACGCATAAAATGCCTTTTATGTCGATCGCGCTCGTCAAACGATTCCTTTGAAGTTTTACAAATAGACTGCGCAGATTCACACACATTTTCGTGATCGATCAATAAACACAATCTCCATCATCATATTATTATGAATTTACCAATGGCACAAACAAATTTTACTTGATTTTGGAAATTACCACTTGTTCTGAGAATTTCGCAGATGAACATTTGCCAGTTGTTCCAGAGGCTATAGTTTTTTTATACGTTTGTAATATGCAATAAGGTAGAGCTGTGTGCTTTTATGGATTCTTTCCACGCATGCAAAAAGACTTAACATTTGGGCTTTCAACGAGAAACCAAAGTACCAACAAGTATAATACTCAAGACGTTACCGAGTGACTACTAAATAATAAGTATACAACGTGCTAATGAAGTCCAACAAAAAGGAAATATTTTAATTCCAACTTGGACACACAAAAAACACAACATTGACCTGATCTAAAGGAAATCTAAAATGCCTAGCTGTCTGCAGGAGTAGAGAACGTGTTTTGTGATAATAGCACAGATTTGCAACAAACCTGAATGTTGAGGCATGTTATTACTATTTTATAATTTCGATACAAGTGAATAATACAAAACAAGCAAAGTGGGCTACCTCGCAGGAAGGAAACAAATACATAAATTACGTGTAGTGAATATTTTGGAACACTAATTTTGGCTTGTCGTAAAAAGTGCCGCTCTGGTAAGTAAAAATGCACAAACGAATGAACGCTGTTTTTTAAAATAAAAAACATTAACATTTTTATTTAAATAAAGCATAAGAAACAATGTATTACATGTAGTAGCACTTGGCTGTTTTTGCATCGTCGTGCATTTAGCCCAACAAGCATATATTTTTTACCGTTGTCTTCTAATAAGCATGTATGATACTCGCGGTATTACGTACAATGTTATTACTTCTTGATGATGATGCCGTGCGGACCGACCCGATTTTACCGAGTTTACATGCCGATGTCGAGATTTGTTGCATGCAATAAAATGCAAACTCACTTCTTCAACGCCGAATAAATGGGTATTTTCGTGTGCCTACTGCCTACACACACTTCTGCAATGCAAAATTAACATAACAGGCTCCTTCACCTGTCTTAAAACACTGCTGCTGCTGCTGATGCTGCCACTCTTGTTATTTTCCACTGCATACCACATTGAATCAATAGAAAAGGAACGAACGGGTTTGCATTTTGCAGGTTGCATTTTTGCAGGCTTGCGTTCTCTCACCAACACAACAATAGCAACAATAAAAATAATTGTATATGATTTACATGTATGTATATACACGTACAGGTATCTTTCATCTCATGCAGATATTTTGTAGCTCGAATATATATACATTATAAAACACAAGTGTCAGTTGCGTGTATCGTCCCTTCAGTTGCAGTTAAATGAAAAAAGGAGAATGAGAGAATTGCAAAACATGAAAATTGATGAAGATAGAGATTAGCAAATCATCTTTAACAAAATTCTGAGGAAATCGCTGAATTTAAAATGAGAATCTTTAGGTTAAGCGCTACACTAACAACCAAGCGCACCACACACCGGTAAATATTTTTTTCTAGGAATATGTACCACTGCTGTAAAAGGTTACATTTGGTTGACATCATCATTATCTTCGTCGTTGCCGTACCGAGATAATCCCTAGTCGACATTTTGTTGTGTGTCTGAATTACTACTGGCCTCTGGCCCTGTTTATGATGTGTGCACACACAACCATGTATTTATAGCTCCAATTATAGCGTAAACTTGAATTTGTCCTTTCCCATACAGTTGCTCTCATTCCGTTCCTTCTAAGAAATAAAAGTAATGCATAAATAAATTTTTTTCTCTCTTCAAAACCGGCTGTACATTGCAATATTTTACTTATATGATTAGAAAAGTACGTTTCAGGTCAAAAGAAGATAAGAAATCTTCAAAGGCGCTAAGACTATTAGACAAAAGGATGAACTGCATAAGTAGTTACTGGGTATTGTTGTCTTGTTTATGACATGGCTAAAAAAAGTGAGTAAAACTCGAGTAAGGAAATATCAAACTTTTGATGTTGAGTGTTTTGTAAAGGGTTTTCCATTTTTACGTTTTTTTTGTTTTAAATTTAACAAAACTTGCAAAACCCATTGATGATACTTCAAACTAATCTTTAAATTGAAGTAGGCTAAAAAAAGGAAACTTTTTTAAAAATTTAGTGGCATAATGTATTATGGTGGAGAGGTATAAGGGAGCACAATTTACGCAAGTTTGTTATACAATCAAAACATAAAATATTGCGATTGTGCACACGTGCGTGCTGTGCATATGGTAATATTGTTAATCTTTTTCGATTAAGTGGAATTGATAAATGGGGAAAAGCGCGGTTTATTCAAATGACATGCTAATTGTTCCTCGTATGCGCCTCCACATTACCACAATATGTTTTATGTCAATTGAAAGAGAATTATCATATATCATCATCAGAGCGATGGTAGTGGTACCGGTGTTACGTTTATCGTGATAAGATTTATTTTGTTTTATATGCGTTTTTACACATTATCATGTTTTGTCGCATTCATTTACGTATCACAAAATTCCATTACTGTCAACATATAGACATACATAAACACGAGGATACACGATAAAATACGTATATACCATTATACCAATATGTACATGATCCACTACGCCATAGTAATTCATCAGGTGCACTAATATTGCCATTTCATTTTTCTATTCTTGTCTAGTAAATTAAGACAGGATGCTGTTTATATGGTCAAGTTCAGGAAATGAGTAGAAGATAATAAAAGAAGTCGTTTAGATAGAAAATAGCGTAATGAAATGAAGTAATTATTGCAACATTGTCACATGCCATCATCAGCCAGGCTGTGTACACACTAACATAGCACACACATGTAGTCATCAGTATAAAGGAGAGAAAATAGATGCGCTACAGAACTGATTTATAAAAGGGACTCACTGTCAACACTGCTTTTATAAAAAATACAGATCACGTCGTAGTACCACAAATCACAAATGGTAATCTGCCATCAACATAAAACGAATTTAGTCCAGCCAAAAAAGAGGCAGGCGTGCGTGACATTATTGTTTTCTATGTGCATGTGAAGAGAAATATGCCGAGGATGATACGGCTGCTCACGAGTGAGTCGGATTTTGACGCAATCTTTCATTTTAACGACGTGGACATGACGAAAGTCCTCGGATGTTGATGTGCACAACGTTAAAAGTGAGATGTATATACCCATTATAACGGTTCATATGACGTGATTTGTGCTGACTGATACAACCACCATTGTAATAGTGGTATTCGTCATAGTCATCAGCGTCAGATCTAAGCACTACTAAGGATTGTCACTTGCTGTATTTACTCTGGAAAGCTGGATAGAATGATTTTTGATTGAAACCACGCATTTCAGTTCGGTATGTATGTTATTTATCCATTGCGGTCAAAGCAAGTTTAAGCAACCAATGTAGCCATCATCTCATACAGTGACAGTATTACGCTAACTTTGAACATCGTATTTTTCCTTGAGTAGTAAGTATAACTAATTAGTGGTAATGAATAAATCGAATTTTGTTGGTGACGCAATTTTTCGTTTGTCACAAGTTGGTCGAGCTTGTGCTTGCAAAGTAGCCATTATATCGTAAAAAGATTTTTTTAGCAAACTAAACATTGGCTAACGAGAAACTAGGCTACCAGCAAACAAAACAGCAGATTTTTGTATGTAGTTCACTAAATGTGTAAATATTGACAAACATGTAGAGCGCCCAAAAAGAAGGAATACATACATTGTTGTAATTTATTACTCTCCACGCTCAGTGCCAACACTAAATAGGTTGCCGATTTTTGTGAAGCCACCAGCAGACGTGTATCGCCAAATTTTAAATGGTTTCCTATTTTAAGTGCAAAGCATCCTCACAAAAAAGCATGCCATAAAAATAGATAGCTTACTTCCTGTTTCTGGCGGTGGCCATGATGATGATGATAAAAATGATGCTGATGATGAGAAAATCCACACAAAGCATTTAAATTTGCGCTACTTCCACTCCACTGCTACTACACACATTCTATTACTTTGTTTTGCTTTCTAATGTCATATCTGTATGTCACGTCAGTGGAGCATTACAAATTCACTTCACTTACTTACGTTGCAAATCTCTTCTCCCTCAACCCTTTTATCATTTTCCCATTTTTTTCATTTTTTAAAAATGCCACAATAACACAACCAAACTGTTAAAAATAGAGTAGAAAGCAACTAAAAAATGAGCAATCGCTAAATCACAACAACGCTCGCTGTGTGATAAAACTAGACATTACACAAAATACGTCATATTATTATTATTATCATCCAAGCACATGTGATATAACTGGTGCACGCAGGGTGGCGAGGTGCCCATCCCATGTCAACTTTCCGTGAAAAAAACACTGAAATAAACCAAATTATATATATTCGTAAACATGCATACGTCATAGTAAAAATAAGCCGCATGACATTTAATAAATATGTATGTATGTCGGTTTCTGTCAAACGTCTTCTTACACAAAACAGAAAAAAAGCTTTGCTTCTGTTTGTGAAAATGCACAAAAGTGAAGCAGAGAAGAATCAAAGTAAAGTGCAAAACGGCAAAGGAATAAATAAAAAGTATCGGAGGGAGAGAGAAGACAAAGCTGACATTTTGATGAATACAGATAAACAAGCATCATGTTATCATCATTGTTCATCACCAGGGAAATACCTCCAAAGGAAGGTGTACATGCATAAGCAGACACACACACAAACACAAGTATCATTAATAAAAGTGGTCCCTGTGTTGCTTTTGTGTGTGACGTTCACATTCATAAAAAACAAAACAAAAACAACAACGCATACTTCAGTCAAGGAGAGAGAAAGGGAAAGTACACACATTTCTTGTAAAAAGTTTAATCCCCAAGTACCTTTCGCAGCTGCCATTTATTTTCGTCTTGGTACGATACAATGTATTAATGTCGGTTTGCAAATGCACCACAAAATATTTTGCATGCACTAAAGTTTTATCGTTGTAATTCATCATCATCACAATACACCCTTTTCTACGATAAAAAAAATTGCAACAAAATTATAATTGATTGTACACCGAAGTAAAGAAGTGAATTTAAATTCTCTTTTGTGTTTTTTTTCCTTCTCTGCATCCCGTTTAAAAAGTAAAACTTTACCTGTTTCCTCGTCGTTTTGGTTGAAATTTGTTTTTAATGGTGGCTGTGGTGTTATTACATTTATATAACCAGGGTTTCATGCATACTGACTAACAAACCGTAAAATTATACTATCAGCAATAAAATTTGAAAATCAAAATGTAAATTGCTCCCGCTCAGGATACCGGTAGTTGGGAAATGGCAGTTATGATGAAGATACTTCGTCTAGCATATTATTGGTCACAGTTGTTCATCGTCTTCCTGGGAATGAACAGCGGGAGAATTTGTGGATGGAAGATTGTGTAAAAAAAAGCACAATAGCCAGTCTACTCATATTTATGTTAATCCATTGACCTCGCAGTTTCACTTGACGCTGTCCCTCTAACGTGTAACTTAACTGTGTCTTTGTTAATTATGGTACATGGTCATAACCATCGCACGTCACTACTATCAGCACCAGCCAGTATTTTTCTGTGCTTTTTATTTACGGTGCTATGTCTGTAATGAAATGCACACATATGTTGCAAAATAAAACATTTTATCTTCATATAACATTCGCATCCGGAATACGGCAGCAAGTTTTATGATGGAGTTGCGGATGGATAGGTATTTTCATTTAATATTCCCTCTCTCTCTACTCACACAACCAGCAGCAGTGTTGTTCTTTATTGTTATTGTTGTTGTTATGCCCTGAGCCTACCTGTGCATTTTGCTACAAATTATACAAACAAGCAAGTAAACAAATAACAAAAACGCGTAACGTATTTCCGGATTACGTACTTCCATAACGGTAATATAAAATCAAATTTTATTCCAAAAGATTCTGCCAGTTTTTTGTGAGGCTTGTTTGCTAAAAATAGCCATTTCCCATTTTGTTGAATATGGACACTTTTACATAAATATACAACACTGGTGGATTTTGGCAGTTTAAAATGCCTGTAAGGTTCGACTAGAAAGAGAGTTTTGGAATGGAATGCGATTCATACGTAAATGGATTTTATATATTTCCTCCCGTTTCGTATCCTATCATGAGCAGTAGTAGTCGAGATGAACATGAAAGTAAAAAATGGTATGCTTGTGAGTGAGTCTATAAAGCACAGAGTTGAAATTGAGACATGATACGATTATGCGATATAGCTTCGTGACGAATAGCTTGGAATTTGAGCAGCATTTTTGAGTTGAAGTTACAAAATGTGCGCCTTGTCAATAATTCATATTATAGCCAACGCGATATCTTGAATACACACCAATTTTGACATTGACTTGAGCTTGAGCTAAAACAGGGACTGCCTCTTTTTTTAGGTGTGCTTTGTACTCCACTTTGGGTTATGTGTAGTAAGCTATATTTCATTTTATTATTATTACTTTTTTTAGTAAAGTCTGCACAACAGAGTCAGCTATTTTTTCATCACATCGCGAAACACAATCAGTGTGCCTATATAAGCAAACGCGTTCATTTTTCTAAATACCCTTTATTGCGTAACTTTGCAGATAGTAATGGCACCATGCTGAAAAAAAAATTCAATAAAACATGAATTTAAACTTTGAAGGAGAAGCAAGACAAACTGTCTTTGAATTTGTAGTCCATTTATGAGCAATAAATTAAAGGTACATGGACTTTCATGAACATTTTTGTTTGTTTTTTAAACCTTGTTCCATTCCATGGGCAAATACGCAATGAAGGTACTCATGGTAATGATGTTGATAACTAATGTTCCTCCTACTAGTCATACTAAAAATGGCATTCGTGTGGTTCGTGCTCAAGGTGAAACGGAATAGTGTGATTGCGAGCGCGAGTGTTACCAGTAATGAAGGTGAACTAATGATGAGAGAAGAAGACATTGACTTCTTCTATTTGCTGTTTTTCGTCGAAAAAGACTACAAATCATTTTCAATTTTTCTCATGTATCGGTTGAGTACGCAGAGTAGTGGTGGTGTAAGTAAACTCATAAATCCATCTTCTTTTTATGCCACTAACTTTACATCAAGTATGCATTTATTTAATGTTTTGCTTCCTTCTGGACAAAAATCGTGTTCAGAAGAATTTGATGTGCGGGATTGCATGATAGAATACCATATCAAATGGATCAACAAATTGTCCTGAATTAAAGGGTGTTCTGCCTATTTTTCTATTTTCATTTCGTAGCTGTCCGGTAATTAATGTATTTGCATTTTTTATTTGCATCATATCGTGTATTCAGTTAGTTACTTATTACTGGTCTTTCCAGTGTAACTAATTAATCGGAGGTACATAATATGTGCACATTATGATACGTGCCTGTGTATCGTATGACAGTTGACATTTCATAGTGAATGTAATAGCAATGGTAGTAGCAAGCAGTAATAAAAATAGATAACGATGATACTGACGGTTGTTTCTGTTACTTCGTATTCACGCTTTCACTGTTCATGATAATGTTTATTGGTTCATGTTTCTTCGCTTTAAATTATTCACGATAGCAATTAGGCATTCGTATTGACATCTACTAAGCAGGGTAATTCGATACGCAGTCATTTCATGAGAGAAGGGAATCAAGCTGGTTCGATCGAATGGTGTCTGACGTCTGAGCTTAACTCTTATTTTGTCTATGAGAATGCATGTAAGAGTTTCTGTGTATACAGGTGTGTTGAAATAACAGCAAAAATTGGTGCTTTTGTTGTCATTCAGGGAATGTAAATTGTGAATAAATGAACGAGTTGATGCATTGTTGGTAGAAAGTGTCGTAGGTAGGTACTCGAAAAGGTTATTTTATTGGAAATGCAAGTCAGAGATGAAACGATGCGACGCTGCCGAGTGTTTAAATGGTCGACTGATTTCACAAGCAGGAACACAAAGCTGAAAAAAGTATTTTTTAAATGAGAGTTACAGGAAAAGCTGAATCTGTTGTTGGATTACTTGCCAGAGAACCTAAGTATCGTCATGCGTCGTCGCCCTGTGAACAAACACGGCGTCACAGGTTACTCGATCTAACTTTTTTCTTGCATCGACTTTCATGTATTTCACGAAACACTAAAACGGGACATTATTTTGTCATTTGAATACGACGCTTCTATTACTTCCTGTATAGGCACTACACATGTTAAATGAAAGGAGGATTAGTACATGCGTGGTTCGTTCTGTGCCTACGTACCGACACCTGCATTAATTTGAATTTACACCAAATTTTACTGGTCATAAATGCGCCTCCTACGGCATTCAAGATGTATCCCGTCTTCTCAAACACAATAAAAAATATCCAAAAATGTGCATGCATACAAATTAAAGAATTTCGTTACTATCGCGAAGCGACAGTTTCGTGTGCAATCGTTAGAAGGGAAAGCAAAACCAATCGTTAAAAGTAATTGATGAGCCGTATTGAAATCGACACTTGGGTTGTGTAACAATGCTTGCAGTTGGGAATCAATAACGTGCCATTATTCGCCATTGTAAGTAACTGCCATTATTATTGCAACAGAGAATTGGATAATATTATTTATAGGGCTTTGAATGAATGGAATCGCGGAGATAATAATCTCGCGTAAAATTTATGTAAATTTAACATCTCCACATCAGAGAAGTAAAATTTTAAAAAACTTTCAAGCTAAAAAAATGTTTACAGACCCTACCACTAGCCACCAACTGCTGTGTTGCCGTCTGGTTGAATGCTGAGTTTTTTTTCTTTTATAAAAAGAAAATAATGTTCATTCATTCTCAAATTCAGTGGGACTATTGAAGCAGGTATGTTGTCTTTAATGGGATTTAAATCAGCAGGGAGAAGGAAGTACACATGAAATTGAAAGTCCTCCCCGTTCGTCCCAAAATATAACTTTCGTTTTCCTTTTTCATTGTTTTCTCTCTGATTCAAAGCCTATTTGACTGCCATCATCATCAACCAATACAAAAGTGCATAATCTGCAGTCGTCTGTTTCTGTCAACTAAACAGCTGCGCCAACAACGACGCTTTTCTCAACGTTTAATTGTGCAAATGTCTCTGTAATGGGATTAATTTTAAAAGAATGAGCTTTTAACGGACGGTTTCATCTCAAAATGGCGTATAGCTTCCATTTATCATCACCATCTTTTTTTATTTTTCATGACTGAACCGTTTTCTCCTCTTAAAAATGTGTGATCTAGGTAGCCTTCCGCTTTAGTAGACCCGTAAATAAATTTTAGATGTTGGTTGCCGTTAAACGTCTCGTCATTTTCTCAATGAGATCCTCACTGAGCGTCCCTCACTAGAACTACTACTGTGTTACTTCTGCGATTGTTTCCTTGCTTTGCTACTACTTCAAAAACTAATTATGAATCTAATCTTTACCATCATCTGCACTGACTCAGTGCTTTTCAATGATTATTATAGAAAGTAGAAAAGACATTCTTGTCACTTGGTCGTGCCCTGAGAATCTAAAAATTTAACGAAGTGTACACGCACTGCTACCGCTACTATACGGGTACGTACGTGTTTCCCCTTAACAGTAAAAAATGAAGAAGAATGTGTAAGAAATTGACAATAATGGCGAGTTGCGCAAATTGTATATACCGTAAATTATTTCAAGGGAACTGAAAAAACTGCATAAATAAATATTTCCTTCTAGCAATGACATTTTTATTATTGTTGTTATGCTTTTGTTATTGTTGTTGTTGTGTGTGCGACGATGTGACTACTCCTCTTGCAATAATGCGGCTGCGCAGGCAGCGGGAACGAGGCTATTCATATTTGCTTAATGTACCGTTAAAGCTACAACATAAAAAATTTATAATATAAATACCTACAGCTATAACTAGAAGTAGTAGTGCTACTGCTACTAGTCACTCACTAGTAGCAGTTGTTGTAGTAAAAATAAGCCCTTTTGTAAATCAAGCCAAGTAAGTCACCAGTAGTAACTAGTAGCAGCAATAGTAGAACTACTAGCAGGCTTTCATGCATTCCTTCAAAAACTCCCATCGGTAGACAAACAGGCAACGAGTGGGCATGCATATTATAGTAGAGAGTGGGGAAAAGATGGCAAATCACATAGTAATTACGACCAACGACGATGACGACGACGACGACGGCGTTTTCTAGTTAGAAGCTCAAGCCCGCTCACTCAACACTGGCATTATTCTCAATTTCTTAAAAAGATAATAAAATAATATTTTTACTACCTCAGCATCATCAACTCATGTTGCTGGGTGCATGCACATATTTAAACTATCACACGAGATTTAATGACGATCATCATCTCATCACAGATACAGGGCGCTTTATTATCTTGTCTCTGACTAACTAACCACCTGCAAGGACTAGTACTCGCATGCAGCTCTTAATAGCACTATAATATTTGCCTATATTTATGTTGCACGGTGCGCTGCAGCAGCCTAGACTACTAGACTAGTATGTCTTGCTATTTATGAGCACTAAAATGTTTGAAATGTGTTTTTTCGACGTCCTCCTCTTTCCTCCCTTTCATCTCCTCCCCTTTTATTTAACAAGATTCAATCGCTCGTTATTGTACCATTAAAGCACAGGAGGTACGCTTTTAATCACCCGTATCTTTAGGAACGAAAACGGTCCTACGTCAATTAAATTTATGGTAGGCACAAGCAGGGAGGGAACAACACGTCATGCAGTAATCATTACCGCCACTTAACCAATATAAAGGCCACATTCGACATTCGCAATAAGGCGTTATAGGCCCTTCCTTTTTTGCCTAATTCAGCTGTTTATTAAATGCAAAAACAAATGCTTATTATCATATATGTACTTTTTAACTATTCCTCTTGCATAAAGTTTTTTTTTGCTGGGCACTGACATTTCATTCAGAACGCTCTTTTCCGCAGCCGCCAAAGAAGTCAGACGTCGTGTCATGTAAATACTATTTTTTATATTTTTTAAAAGTATATCTCTTTAGTGATTAGTAAAATTTTAAGCAGTATTTTAGTGCTTCCTCGTTCCGTCTCCGTATGGCATATAGGTACACGTATTTATTAGGCAATATTGCAGAATACTGAATGCAAATTATTACTGCCATGTCGTCGTTCATACGTGAAATCCCAATAATCCCTATCATGTCACGACATGCACACTATACAACGTGTCGATGTGTAAATTATAGCTGTGTGGTGGCAATAAAACATGTAAAGAAATTCTACGTGAATCTTCGATCGCTCTGTTGCTACAGAGAGATCATATACCAAACAACTGCAACAGCAATCATCCCAGCATCCTGCTGAAAAGTTGTTGTCTGCTGTTGACTTTTGTCAAGTTGTTACGTTGCCTATGTGGTGGTTACATTGCGTTCTGCCAATTTGCAATGTGCACTTGAGGTGCATTCTCTATCATTGTGAGATTACAGTGAAACGCCAAAAACATATCTGGTTACTAAGAGAAATCGCCTTTTCTTTGACAACCACCACCATCATCGGCGAAATAAAGCCGTTTAAAATGATAAAGCTGCCTTATTACAGTATGAACAATACAATATGTATGCAGTATCAATATACTTACCGTTACAGTACACATACACACACATGTGTGGTGGGGACGTGATAAAGCGTAACCAACCGTTTATTTTTGTCTTCGTCTACCGTAGGAACAAGAACATTTAGAATTAGCATGCTTGCAGCTCTCTGGCGAAAATATTGTTTTTTGGGTTTTACCTGTATTTGCAGTTTGTCAATTTGGAAAAGGGTAGCCTAAGGCTCTTTTTTGCAAATTTTACGACAGATGACAATAACAAGAAAGAACGATGAGAGATACAGTTGGGGATACTTGATTTGTTAAAAAGAAGGGGGAACGCTACATGACGCTACGGTACTGCTGATGTTTTAAAGGGAGGGAGAGAGATGGGTCGATCTTCTACGCCGTTTTGAGAATGCTTGCCTAAAATGCTTAAGGCATTCTTTAAAAATTCACAGTAAGCAGAAGGACAAGACAAGGCAGTTACAAAAAGGAAGAGACAATAGGATACGCAGACAAATGTGTAGTCACCTTTTTCTTACTTGTCGTTTATAGGGATTGACAAAGCTGACTGAGTGTAGCATCATATATTATATTTTTTTCTGATTTGCGATTGTAGTTTGAAGTAACGACCCTTTTGCAATTGCATTATTGTACTTTGTTGCACTTTGCAAAGTTACACGAGTGTGTACGTATGCTGTTTTTTAATTTATTTTTGCACGATGATGCGAAGACAATGACATGGATGAATGAGCAAAAGTAAAATAAGTAAGATGTGTGTTGGAGAGTCAGGAGACTGTTGGGATTATTGCTTGAGTGGTGATATATTATGAATTGTGAGTGCATTTCAGTAGTGCCGCAGCAGCAGCACGGCAGCTGTTTTTGTTAATTGCATGTAGTGTAAAACGATAGTGTGCTGATACTCCTAACTCCCTTCCTTCAGAAGACACCAATATCGATGTTCTCAATTCAATCACGTGTGAAGTAGCCCATTTCTTATGTTACATTTTTGTTTCCCAAATGCTTATTTCGCTTGCGGTGCACTTTGCCTTAGCATTCGTGTTCCCTAGACGAATTGTAGGTAGACGAGGAAGAAAACAAACTTGAAAAATGCCAAAAGGAACGTCTCGTACACTTGAGTTACTAGTGTGAATGAATTTTTCTACTGTTACTTATATATGCACATGCACACAAGCTCACGCCTGTTATTTACGTATGTACAAGATTTGGTTGTCATTATAAAGTACATAAATAGCAGTACAATGGTGTTAATGGAATGCGATAACAATAACAATAATAACAACCGCAGTCATGATTGGCTATATTTTAATCATAACAAACAAAACTATTTTTAATAAGTTCCTTCTTGTGGTCGTTGTCGATGATGATGGCGAACGACTGACGAATAAAGTGAAGCGAAAGTGTAAATATTTGATTGCTCGCCAAGAGTAATTCTCCACCGGCACATAACACTATAATTTTATACACCGTGTGGCGTATCAATGAAATAAGATTTATCTGCCATCGTTTCTTCGATCTTCATTGATTCGTTTCAAAATGTAGCATACTAGCAGAACCTGATTCAGTCCGCATTTAACACTGACCTGCTACCCACTAAAGATCAGTGACACAAGTAAGTTCGTAAATCAAGTTGGTTCAATCATTCAACAAGACCACGCAAGTCACAATATACTTGCCTTCCTTCAGCATACCAACAGCAAAACTGTAATTCTAACAAAAGTAATAATGAGTACAAGCATAAAACCAATTAACTTTGGTTTCCATGACGGTTGTACTAGGTTGAATGGGGGTACCCAACTTTGAGACTTGAATCGTTTTACTTGTAGTTGCTGCTGTTCAGTTTAACAGCGATGAGAACACGATATAAGACACTGAGAAAAAACTGCCAACCCACCTGTAACTCACAGTAGTAGTCAATTTTTACAACCCTTTTGTCTGCATACCTGCACCACTACCGACCACTGTCCCTTTTCATATTGTTATTGTTGAATAGTGTGTCATATATTAACAACACCAAGTTTTATTTCCCTATTACTCGAGATGAAGAGATGATATGGGATGATGGTCATACCATCGTTATCATCATCGCCAGTACAATAACGACGTCACTTGCTTGTATGTATTGATACAGGCCTGTAACGGCGGTGGTGGCGTCGACACTAGTCGTTTCATATTAACACATATATTAGTTTGGTTTCTGTGCTATCAAGTCTCAGTTTTGGCTAGCACACAAATATTTACATTTTTTGTTTAAAACATTATCTCTGGTTAATAATGCTTTTACGATACAGTTTACATTGCATTCCATTCATCAGATTTGATCTGATCTGATAATATTAATCTATGTAAAAAACGACATTGCTGCTGCACTTGCTGTATCACAAACGAACGAAATTTTTTTGGAACCAAGTGGTGATACTTTATTGTTGTGGTAACTGTGGTGCCTATACAACAAGATATTATTAGAATAGATTACCATCATCAACATCAACGGCAAACGTTAATAATTATTGTTTTTTTGCACAACAATGAGCTGTTGCTGTTGAATGTGTTTGCAGGTCCTCAATTGTGCTGTGATTTTTATATTAAATTTCGATACAAACACAATGACTTGACAGGCAAGTTTTTCCCTCAGAAATCTGCGTTTTTATTGTGAAGGCTGTTTTCACTAGCATCACCACTATTTAATTCACAGAAGAATACGTTCCTTCGTGGTCTTGGGTTTTGGATCACTTGTACCTTCACTCGATTCGATTTCGTTTAAGGGGATGAGGGATAATCACGACAATGATGATGTACTTTACTTTTGTTAGTTTGTCATGGCTATGACGTGACGTATTGTACAACTATCGTTTCTCGTGGAGGACCACCATCAACACTAATCAAACCACGACGATTCTATACCAAAAATGCATATATTTGGCGTGATAATGATAATAAGGTGTTATCAAATGGTTTAGCACAAGAACCTGCTGTTGCTGCCGTGCTGTATATATTCTCCTTTGTGTTTAATGGTGTAATAATGTTCATAATCAGGCTTACATGCTTCACATTATTATTTCTTATTTTCATTTTAAGCTGAACATGCACACAGATGATAGTTTATAGTGGTTCGTTTGGGGAGATTATTTCAACCAGAAAAAATATTACAGGCCAAGAGAAGGAGCCAACAAGCAAGAAGTTTTTTCTCTTCTTGTAGGTATATTTTTGATAAGGCATTAACGTCACATCATTACCGTCATCATGTTTTCTTTGAGACGCTCTTTTAAAATATATAATAGCTACTTTTTTGTGCTAGCCACTCTACTAGAATTTTTCATTACGACCATCAACCATGGTCAATCATTTATCCTTTATTTTTAAATTTCTCTTTTAACTATAACCACAGTCAGTAAATGTCGTACCCATAAAAAGGTGAAGAACACAGCTGATGACATGCGAAAACGTGTTCATTTTGTAAACATGAAAATGACTATCTTTAGTTTTTATTCAACAGTTGTAGTGGTAGTAGTAGTTGTAGTAATAGTAGCTGCAAAAATGGTAACGAAGTACCATTATGAACAACACCATGTTTCTGTTCCTTCTGAGGTTCTGTTTGCAGAGGATGATGTTATACTTATTTACGGTGCACGTCTTACATGCTTTGTTAGTAATGCTCTGTGCCAACACATTTTTTCTTAATACATAGCTTAAAAGTCAAAGTGAACTGACCAGAGACTCAAAACTCTAGAAAAATGCAGTGGTAACCGGTGATTGGTGATGCTAAGCTAACGACTAACTACATACAAGTAAGAAAGAACACTAGTGGTTTGGTCAGCAGAGCAACATTGACCAAAGGTAAAAGTATTAAACGTTGGCTATAGGTGGTTGTGGCGTTTGGGCCCATATTGATTAAACTTCAGTTCATCTTTGAGGAAAATGTGGTGATGCATTTTTGCGTTCTTGTGCTGACGAAGATTCTACAAAGTAAGTATTGTTGGCGTAAAGGTGGTATGATGACGATGGTTCGATGATCATACCCACATTACTCATAGTCTTGAAAAGTATAAATTATTCAGCAAAGTACATAAAACCATGGCTGAAGTGGTCTCTGCACGACAAAAGCCGACCTAGCAACAACATATAATGCATTTTCCTCTGCGTTGCACTAACTGCCGCCATTGTATACTACAAAATTCAACCCCATCGAGTCATCCGTAGCATCATGTTTATTGTTATTGTTGTTTTTTCTGTTTTTGTATTCACAATTTACGTGAATTTTTGCAACAGTGGTAGTGGTAATAACACAAATGGAGAATGATGACGAGAAAGAGAGAGCCAAAGCAAACTGGAAATAATGGCAACCTAAACCTAACTCACCTGAGAATCCGCTGACTCTCTCAGAGATGTTGCCTTAAGAATTGGCAAAAGCCGAAATTCCTATAAAACGTAATGCTTCAATTTTGGATCAGAGTAACAACATCTGTGCCAAAAGAAAAAAAAGACGGCAGAAGCATCCTCAGCACAACGGCAAAATCGACATCGCCAACATAAAAACAACGTTAGTATCATCCTTGCAAAAACGAGTAAATGGAATGCTGCTGTGTACATTATCCAGCAGCGGCTGACAAAAATAGACACACAATTTCGTTTTCTCGCCTCCTCCTATCCAGTAACTAATAGTGGTGATGATGAGGATGATCATGACGACAGTGACGTCGAAACTACTTTATATGCATAACTTTTTTGGTTATTACATTTCCATTACACATACCTACCTTCCTACCAACACAACTTTATCATCATCATTTTCCTCTTAACTTGACAGACACAACACAGGCCGTAAATATTTTTATTTTCATACCCTATTCCTTTCGTAGGCAGACCGCAATACAATATCATGTATCTAGAGATATCCTGAGTACTTAGAGAATAATCCACAGAATCAAAAATTTGTATTTTATTCTCCTCATTTTACACCTGACTCCTAAAACAAAACCACCGAGAAAAATAAAATTGCAACAGAAGATACCAAAATCCTCAGGATCTGATCAAGTTGTATGATAGGGTAGTAATACACATACTACAGACAGGGACTACTTGAGTTAGCATTTGAAACCTTTTCTACAGAAATGAAAAACATGAAATGCACACAGGAAAAATTGGTTTACTTTTAGCAAGCAAACTTGGTCTACATATAAGCAAGTAAGAGGCATGTAAACATTGCATATGCACTGTGTGGAAGAGATACCTACCTGCACGCATTAATGAAATTGCCCACAGGCAAGTATGTAAGTCGAGTAAAAAAAGAAACAATCTATCCTCTTGTTTTCCAACTCAGTTTAAAATTCTAATCTTCTTTGTTATTATCATTATTACTATTATTGTAGCTTTCGCAGTATCCCCTCGTAAGTACAATGTTAATAGACCAGAAATTAACAAAAGTAGCAGCAGGTTAAGTAACCGCTCGTTTCACTCGAGTATATTGTAGTTTTGCCACGGTGGAGACAGACCCAAAACCTCGCCGTCCATAAAGTGCACGCATACCACACTGACAAAGTCGTGAACAAGAAGAAAAACAAATTCATAAAATCCTACCCAATCTCCAGAGAGCGAAATCCTTCTACCGAGTACTGTGGTGGTGGTGAATAGCTTTAGGAGGTGAATGGAAAACAAAGGCCAAATAATATGTCAGACGAAGAGACGAGAGAACAAGTGGAAAATACCTGCTACATCTTTTTGTGGCTGGTTTGATGTTTTTTGTCTTCCAGTCTTTTACACACTACACCACACCATTTGATTTAGAATTCGCAGTCGCTCATTGTCAGAGCTCAAAACTAATCGTAAGAATACCAACTAATCCAACTTATAGGCAGGAGGAGGACAAAAAATATAGGCATATGACAAGGCGTACTGCGTACATATCACATCCCCATCGGCATCATTATTATTATAATGGCATTCATCATGAATCCTCTTCACGGAGAGATTTTGTTGACGACTATGTTTCGCCTTACTGAACCTTTGTGACTGAACGTGACATGATCAGTGATCTACCCAAGCTAGTTTTTTTGCAACTACTTCCACGTAGTGGACCAATCAGGTGTTACTACAAGCAGCAAAGAAGTGAAGACGAGCTCAGCAAGCAATAATAAGATGTTCTTCTACCGAAAATAATGTATGTGCCTACCAGTATTCGCAATAAAGTTGGAACTTTATCTTAATTCCGTTCATGGCGATTGCGTTTTAATAATGTGTCGTGAGGCTCACGATTGATTTACTGGAAAAAGTACAAAGAGAGTAAAATAAATATATCATGTAGACTGAAATGAAACAAAAGAAAAACAAAGTACAAACAAGAGCACACACTTGAATGGCTTAAGTAGCTCTTCTTGCTTTGACTATTTTCTCTGCATTCAAAACTTTGTGGGATCGGAGATACGAGAAAAGTAAGGCCGGTTTGAACCACATAATACTTTCGGTCTTCACCATTATCATCCTGTTCATGGCTTTCCCTTCTGGTGGTAGTAACAAATCCCCCTACTTTTGTGGCGTTTTTGTCTTACCCCTACCATTATTCCAATCTCTGCTTTTGTTTCTGTAAGTAAGTAGCTCAAACAAGATACACATCTCTATATTATACTTTTGTCCGGCAGGGATTTTCCGCAAGACATTTTAATTGGCTTTTCATTTTCCCACCTTGTATCGTAAAATCTTATCAAGCCTGGGAGTTCATGGTTAATAAGTGATTTATACAGAACTAATGTAGGTATTCATGCAGGGTCTTAATCTTAGCGACAGCGTTTCCAGCACGTTGCTCTCGGTGTGTTTATTCTTCTTGTTTACGACTTTATTATAACATAACCCAAAAAGGTAAACAGCGAACATGTACTCCCGTGGACATTGGGTTTTCATGCACTCAAGTGAATAAATGGCACAACACTTCCTATTACCAATGTTGCAAATAACAGTTACGTAGAGACAGACTCTGGAAACGTAATAATATCTAGCCCAACTGTATCTTGAAAAGTGAATTCATATTCCTGAATTTGTTTTTATATTTCGGTGTCAAGGCAGAAAAAAATATTGAAAAGCAGAAAACTAAAAACGGACACGAGGACAACGTAACATAACATGCATAAAATTAGGAATACAGGAATTGGGCCAGTAGTTTAAATGTTTATACATGTTTCTTTACAACTCCGCCTTCATCTTCATTAGACCGATCGGACCATGACGGAAGCAGGTAACAAGATGAAATGAGAACTTATTTAGGCGAAAATTATTCTGTACAATTCCTTTAAAGGGGGTGGGAAGGGAGTTTTTTGTAGAAATATACAAATATATGCATATAAACACTTTGTCTCTACATCCCATCATGGTTTTTTTTGTGTGTGTACTATTTCGCACAACGTTCGCACTCAAGTAGCATCAATAATTTTTCCTTCACGCTTCTACATTTTGAATACAAAGTCATCTCTTACGCCCGAGTGTTTCTTACTAGAGAGTGGCGGTGTTGTTGGTGGGGAACTTTTTTTTACTGTACGAATTTACGATTCTTGCTGCTACTGTTTTCTTTTTGGGTCTTCCACTGTTGTGCCACACGCATAAGTTGCTAATGAGCGCATGTTGTTGCTGACGATGAAGCTGAAACTTATGTTTTACAATCACGGGTAGTCCTACTGCTTCTTCTATTGAAATCAGGAATATACTTTTGTAAGCCCCCTACCCCCTCTCCCCCAAAAGCCAAATTATGTACATACTTATTTACATTTTTCTTCACAATTTTAGCTGCAAACAAGCAAAACTTTTTCACTTCGTCGTGTGAGGCATGCAAGCTTCCTCTGTGAATACATAAATAATGGTGCACTCAACTAAGAAGCGAAAAAAGGAAGAACTGACAAAAATAAATGTTTTGTAGAAGTGTAACATGGTATGGTGAAGACCCTTTATATTTCTGCAGGAAGCAAAACTGATGCGGATGGAAGCAAAACATATTTTCAGCATGTCTGCTTTATTGCAGAATTCCTTCTTGTTTGTGGAATTATACGACGTTTAAAAATGAGGGCATCTCATGAAAGCTCTGTTGGTTGTGTGCTGTAATGTTTGAACCACACAAAGTTGTAAACTGTTTCGTATGTAACATTCATCATCCATCTCCACCACCACACCGGACAAAACTTTTACAAGACTTTTTTACGTGACCATGCCTGGTTACCCTTTAATTGATAAAAAGACATGGGGTAGCTGACGAGCTCGTATGTATAAAAATTTATCGACTTTTTCTACATCTTCGTGTTTTTACATCCTATACAATACCATTGAAATATATTAGAACCATGCTCTATAGTAATCATTCGTTCCGTTGACTGCAGTCACTACTATTCTGACAAAAAAATCTGGAAGGTTTTAACTTTTAACCAGCCGAAACTAATTTATCCCTTTCCTCCTTCTACCATATTCTTTCTTTGCATTTTTGTAGGGGTGACTAGGATAGGAGTTTGTGTACAAAATTTGTCTGTGCGTGTGTGTTGAAGAAACTATAAGGTTTTCGCAAGATAGTATCAGGAACATCCCCATCGGTAAATTCCCACACACTTACATATCATGCATGAATGCAATCGTAATCTTGATGATGCTGATGAGGAGGATGTAAGATGAAAATTGTTTTCCTTATTCCTTCCAATACATTACAAGCAGTACCAATAGTTCAAGGAATTTCCACCCTCTGTGCAATTTTACTACTACCATACAATCATATGTACCGCATATTTTTAATGCACCGGCAAGATTAAAATTAAATGGTTGTCCATAAAAAATTTACTTTACCTACACTACAACATTCTGCGAATTTGATTTATGCACGACACGACGGCACGTCATTTTTGCAAAAGCCACCTACGCATTCCGACAGTACATTTAGTTAGAGCATAATTTCGGCAACTCTTGTCAACATCATCCACAGTCAACAACAACACCCCTCATCATTACCTTACCTGCTGTTAAAACAACAGAAATAAATTACTTTCTGCCAATCCTCCTGATTCTCAAAGTCAGTCCTCTTTACCACAAAGTCAGTCCCTATATGTATAAAGTTTTTGTGAGCATGCCAGTCAATTAAAAACAGGATGAAAATGTGATGCCCAACGAGACGAGAGATTATGCCTATCTTTAGTATTTTGTACTTGTATAAATATGAGGTGCTTATGTGCTTGGTTCTGCCGCAGTGATCATCATGAAGATGTGCAAGAAAAGGTCAACCAACAGAAGAAAAAAACAGAAAAATTTGTCTTTGACTTATTAAGTGAAATGAGCTTCGCCTTCGCTGGTTTCTACTACACATTACAATAAGACAAAAATCAACTTTTTTAAAGCTCATCCATCTTATTTCCCATGTTGTTTCATGTACCATTGAGGAGGTGATTGTTAATACGTAATAACAATAATAATTATTTTTATTAAATGCTAAAGTTGCTAAAGAGCGAGTGAGCAGAAGTTGACGTCACCTTGTTTCTGGTTTTCTGCTATTGATATGGTGATGCGGATGACTGGTGATAAACAACTTACAAAGTATCAAGTATCGTGAATTTCTGTAGAATCATCATAGTACAGACATTTCATTTCTGTAGTGTATATATTTCATGCAGCAGTGTGCATAAGTGATTTGCTAATTCGCTGTCATGTTAAAACTGACCAATGTACATTCACTCCATAAAATTATTATTAGGTAGCGCTAGTTGAAATCATCTATATGGAATCTATTAATCCCTCCGTTTGTCTGTGAGGTACCGTGGCCGTACGATCATCCACGTTTCTTCTAAACCAAGGGATTTATAAAATTGACTTCGAGCGCTACCTTTTAGTCTTTTACAATGAGTTAGTTTAGTCTACACCAAACTTGTAAACAATCGTCATCAGTACCTTATATTCATGCATCGTGAGAAATAATCTCGTCAAAATGATTGTTTTTCTCAATGCAAAACGATTTTTTACACTCGTATTTAGTATTTATAATAATATTTATCTGTTGGTGTATGCAAAGGCAGTATTACCTTTAGAAGAATAAGTTAGCCGTGTTTTCTCATGTAATACAATATTACATTCAACATTCAACATTTGTTTCATTTTGTCTTGGAACTTGGGAGAAAATGCATCACGAGAGACAACGCGAACGCTATTCAAATGGATAAAATGAGAAATTGATGACTTGCATGTATATATGGTCGACATTAAAAGAGACCTTTGACCCCTTGGTTCACAACTGCTCCATTTCTCTAATTAGTCATATTATTGTATTTGACTTTGACTCTTTATTTATGTGTGTTCGTGATGCAATAACAAAAATTCCATGGCTTAAACTTTACTGACAGTGAAATAACAAGTATGGTGCTGCAAAAATACAGACACAGATGTTGATTTGGTTACGCCGTCAGTAAATTTAGCGCAGTTCCTAACACAAGTACGCAGTTTGTAATATTTTTTTGAATATTAATTAATAAGAATATGAATTCCAGAGAGAAACTTACAAGGACAAGCTGCACAAGTACTGCAGTATCAACCATACCACCGTTGCTCAAAGTTACAACCGTTTCTGTAATTTCTATGTAATAAAATAATGCACACATGTAATCATAATGATGATATGAAAATATTGACAGACTTTGATCACTATTGTCTAGCAAGGAAATAAATATTGCTCGTTGTCGTCTTTGCATTTTTTTGTGCCCAGTAATAATTGTGTTGTTTTCGTGTTATGTATCATGTATGTATGTATTTATGCTTGTCTCGTAATTGTGTTCATGTGCTACAGTGAAGAGAACTCCGGTTATTAATTAATCCAATTCGATTTTGTTGTTCCTTGCAATATTAATACCGACTGATGTTAATACTATTCGTAAAAAATGTAATGCCTAATCATCAATTTTATCTATTTTCGTTATTAGTATGTCTGGCTATATAGCTATAGAACTTATTTAATTTTGCAATTACATTTGGCAAGGATACAGCGCAAGTAATATGTTGCTTGTTGTGAGCCCATTACGGTAATGAATTATATTATGATGTGTGTTGACTCGTCGATGACAATGGCTTCTGCTGCTCGTCGCTGCAACAACATATAACAGAAGCGACGCGACGTGTCTGTCTCGTGCAAAAAAAGATAACTTGATGACTCATTCATTATTATATATAGCCAGGGAGCGTCACTGTAGACATTCAGTAATGTTGTGTAACCGGAGTAACCTTTCGTTCACTCCCTCTCGTAAAACTGTGTAGTGGGGCTGTTGAGGATTATTTAATCAGTTGCTTGTGTCATTCGAAACGACCGACTGGTGATGGTCCTGTCGAAAGAGAGGAAGAGTTCAGGAAAAACTCATTAAAAACTCTAGCATGCACTAACTATCTTTGTTTCGGACTACTTAAGATAACCATAGCGGTAGTCATCATCATTACTATTACTACTACTGTGCCTGCGTAGTTATAAAACTTTATTTATGCGAATAATGATGCAGTGCAGCGTAGAGATGCGACGTTGTGATGACTAATAATTAAGGTAATTAAGCGAACAGAAATTTGAATGAGTTTCAAGAGTAAAATTTTCTGTTGTAATAAAACCTAAAAAGCTTTTTTGAACTGTACATTGGAAGAGAGAAACTTGTACATTAGCAAAAAATTCCATGGCAAAAGTAACTGCCTATATACTCACGTACGTAGTTTGAATGTAGATTGGAATTTCATTGATGGTTCCACTTCCACCGCGAGCTTCTGGACCATTTATTTAAAATTTACATACAAAATGAGAGAAAAAATCTGACTACCACACCAGATACAGATACGTACTGTGTACATTTACAATATTTCTGGCGGATCTATAAACTAATACTAATTAGCTGAGCGCTGACTCTGCTTCGATTTTGGTCTTGTGATGTTATGTGGCATGACCATGGTACGCTCAATTGCAAAGAATGCATGTATTACTTGGAAAGGAGGAAAATTGTCTAATTAAACATGACAAAGACACACATACCTACACACACGCACACAGACAGAGAGCGAAAGAGAAGACATTACTATGCAAATAAGGAAACTTGCACTAACACTGACTTTACTTTTATGGCGTCATTTGTAGAGTTCTTCTCAAAATATATTTCACTTTGCATTTGAGAAGGGATTTATCGTCAAGAGTCCAGCACACCAGAGTAGCAGTCAGTAATAATGAAGAGTTTGAACGAAATAAGCCGCACGATAAAATTTCTATAAGTAGTTTCCATATAGTTTTGGCATAATAATAAGCTCATTTACTTCTTCTCGTGAACGCTTCTCCAGGAGAGGAATTTCTGACTACAAAGCTGGAAGCAGCAAACCAACTCTACTTGACGTCGACAAGTTAATGAAAATGAAAACAAGAAAGGCGGAAGGAGAAAGGGAGTGAGGGAGTGAGAGATACCGTCACCGTCACATTTTCATTAAAACATACACCACCTTTTCACTTTGACTCTCTCGCTCGCTCGGAGAAGACTTCTCCAATTTGTTATGCATTCAAAGGGGTAAGAGTACCCTGCTTTTCCCTGGCTGCTTCAGACTCTGTGGAACTTTGAATAGAGTCATCCATGAAGCAATCATAATGTGCGGCGACTGCCATGTTACTGGAATAATCGTTGTCACCATTACCACACTTTTAACTTGCTCATGGTTGGTGCTTCCATTATCTACGATATGAATAGTCTTGTGGATATTATTTTCGTTTCCCCGTATACTATTTTCAACTTTTTGGAAGAAAAAGGTAAAGCTTGAAGAAAACAAGCCGAGTACTTTTGAATAAATTTAATGAGATCCTCGAGTAAGAGAAGTGGTGGTAGTCACAAGTCTCCAGCGATATAACAGACAAGTACACGACGGAATTCATTTACATTGACAGAGTTTATATGAATATTTTGTTGTGATGATGATGCCAAAAACATCTCACAATGACGCTGATAATTAAACAAAATGGAATTGAAGTTTATTCCTATATCAATCTATATAATATTTGTGTTATCCACCCATTTAATACTATTCATATGAAAGTTATTTACGGAATTTCCATTTTCTTCCTTCAAAATTACATTTAGATACTCACTCAGCTTGTAAAGCTTGTTCTCATGCCATAAGCTCATCATATCCTGGGTGCTGATACCCAAGAAAGTTGTTTTTTTCTGGTTTTGACATATTTTCCTTGAAATGGAATGTAAATACATGGATCCAGTTATATGATAGCAGGCTTCCTACGTTACTGCCGAAACGATATCATTCATGCGAGGCGTGAAGGATAAATAAAACCAGATGGATAATACGACGACTGAAATATATGGATTCTGTTAAATCTGAGCCCGTGGGGAATTCAATTATGGTCAGATTTGGTCTCGTAACGTCGTAATACTCCAATAAGCTTACAAATTGTTATACATAACTGCTCGTGTCTTGTGCAAAGCTTTGAACTTTTAAAATCGGCTCTGACCAAACTAAACTCATCTCTTTCATCTTTACTAGAAATCAGAAAACTAGTGTGTACAATTTTCATCGTTCCAAGAGTGTGTATATAAATGCATTTATCTATTAAGGTAATATTGAATTTAAGGATAGACAGCGACACAAGCCATACCAAACGCAGTACTAAAGCTTGCCACTAGGACTATACAAACCACTTTGCGGATTATTTCTCACTGGAAAGTTCATGTTACATTACAAACTTAACATACAGTTCTAATTCCAATGAACTCCTTTCATCATACAACTTACATTACATCACATGCCCAAAATTATCACTCCTTTCATCCATTTTCTGTCTGCAACACCCATCGGGAGCCGCGAATATTTACGGCGGGATTTTAAATGGCGCGGTTGTTAGTCGATTTTTATTAGGAGAAAAGTTATTAGACGTTTAAAATACCTAGACGAAAATTCGTAATCGAAATAAATTAGTTGAAATTTATTAGTCGTCAACAGTCGAAAAATTATTAATTTATTGGTAACCGGCCCATAGCGCACAAAATCAACTGC
>JAHZNB010006708.1:0-16592 GCA_027744295.1 Callyntrura guangdongensis | reverse complement strand
GTTGCTGTTGCTGTGCTGCTCTCTCAAAGAACTTTGTTCACTTATCAAGTGCTCAACTGACAATAAGCAAGGCTCCCAGGGAAGACATTGAAGTTTTATATAATCTGGCAAGCAGTGGCAGTAGTGACGAGAATAGGGATGATGATGATGCTCATTTAAAAAGGTAGTAAGACTATAGGGGATCCTCTCTCTCTGAAGCTCAATTTAGTCTCAGGTAAGCGACCAAGTCGCGTCATTTACCATTCCCTCTGTTAAAATACCTAATACATTATCAATATAGCATCATCATCAGTAGGAGAGCAAAGGATACGTTTTATTCTGGCTCAACAACATCATTATCCCAACGAAAAAACATCCCCGAACAAACGAGCAGAAAAAAAAATCATTCCATTTTTACACACGCGTAACATGTAACTTCTTATCATCATCAGCAGCAGCAAGTATATTATGGTCTGCTCTCGTATGTATCATAATACCATTTCTCGCAAAGAAGACGCGCGAGTGCAAAAAAGGACGGTTTCTTCGTATTTTGGTGGGGAGTTGGTAATGGTAAGGGAATTAAAATGGTAACGGTTATGGTGGGGCTGCTGCGACTATGAAAAAAATACCTGGGCAGGTTGCTTGCTCTTTGCTGGTTAACGCTGACGAAACATGCAACAATTTCAACAATCTTTGTTGTAGCACATACCTCACGTAAAATTAAAATCATTTAAAGTAAAGTTTGTGTCTGGCTAGTTTTCTTTTTGTGATGATAATGCAGCATGCAGCTTTTTGCAGTAAAATGCGCATAAAAGGCTTTTAGGGGGTATTTAAGTAGTATGTATGGCAAAAAAAATTATGAAGATGATGATGGTGATGAATAAGAGGATCTTTCTGCATTGTTTAATGTTGATGTAGTTGATGATGATGATGAAGCTTCAATGAAAAATAGTACCTACCGGTAGACACAATAAAAAAGTACGACACGACCAAGTTTCATGAATTAAGTGGTAAAGAAAAAGAAGATGATGTGGCGATGATTACGATGATATTCTTTTTGCCAAAAAGTACGTGTTTTTTGGATTTTATTGTTTGTGTGTATTACATTGTAAATGTACAATATCTGATTGGGCTTGTATTATCTGCCAATTTTTTTTGTTACAGGAAAAAAATTACAATAGAACAAGTTCACCAACAGCAGAAGCAACAGCACAACAATGAGAGGAGAAAAAGAAAAATGGGAAGACATTTTACTGCCGGGCCTGCTATACCACAATGGGGATATGGTGAATACGCCATGCACAGATTTGATTTTTTGTGGGATCAATTTGTTTCATTGTGCCGCACCGAGCAATAAGAGGATTTTCTGGGTAGAATTTCTGGGCAAACCAAAACGGAGGGTAATGATGTGTTCAATGAGATGTAATATAAAGATGAACAATACCAATTTGATCAAGCCGGCATGCTTGGTAAAGCAATGGAATTTTGTAAAAGAAATCGTAGTGGTGCAGTAGTTCAAATCTTTAAAACTTATAAATGGGCCATTAAAATGGAGATCTATCTTTTTTAAATTAGTAATAATTAGTGCCTAATAATTATCACGGAAATGTATGGAATTGGTTTGACCGACGATGAACGAACAGTTACTGCAATAAAAATGGATTTTTCGAATTTCAATCCGAGGTTATTGTGCAATCCATCGGCAGTTTGTCAGCGCCGCCAGGTATGCTCTTAAGGGAATAAAACTGAACCCTTCAAACTCATCTTTTGCGTATTTCTACATTCAATGATGAACAAGATAAAAGCAAGCATTGTACTTCTTGTATTTTACATCTATAAAAATCACACACGCGATAGTCGGTTTTTTTCTCAGTGCATTAAACAGGGCAGCCATTAGACGGATATTCATTTTAAAGTAAACTTTATTTGCAACGAGGACGATGAATATACGTTGAAAGGAAAAGGTCACACTTTAATTTGTGGACAAGACAAACTACCTAAAAAAGATGCCAGCAAATTCCGTCTTTTATGATTCTAGAAAGTCCATCATTTAGTCACAGTTTTACGCTTCGTTTCACACCCTATCGTGCCAAAAGAAAGGACTACGCATGGCCAAGACAGAAGATGACTGATCGTCATCAACCGTGCAAAATACCAAGCTTACCACCACCACTTTGTTTCAGCCAAAATTCCATGTTAGTTCTACACAACATGAGTAGTAGAAACTTGATACCATATAGGGCTTTGGCTATGTGCTTGTTTTTATAGCAGGAAAAAATATCCTGTCTTCTTATCTCTTTTGTTATGTCACCTCTCTTCTTCTTCTGGTATCGTGACTTTGGGATAATCTTCACTTTTACTAAATATCCGCCTTTCGTAAAAAAAGTACAATAAACAACACATTCTCTCGTTTGAACATTCCCTATCTCAGTGCACACCGTGCAGGAGAGCTGCAAAATGCTCGTAAACCTGTCTATCTACTTCTTAAATCAGGATTGCATAAAACCTAGACTAAAATCCTACCAAATGTTTCTACTTATGTATACGAATGATATTACGTGTTCCAAGAAATTTCTTCTGGATTTTTCACCCTTTCAATTTTTATGCATACATCATATATCGTTGGAAAACATATAATTTACATAATCCTGCATTTTGGAACGGAAACTGCTATTCACGACTAGCAAAAGTAATCCTCGAAATTCTTGCAAAGCTTGAGAAATAATTTACAATTGCCTTGTACCATCGCTACTTTTATTTTTTGGACCAAGATCTATAAAGATTAATTCTCTCTCGTGCACTTTTATGATCCTCTTCTTAGACTTTAGCTATAATTTGCATTTACATCACAACAATGGAATTTAATAATAGCGTCATTCATTTAGCATAACCCTTTTATGAGAGCAAGCAATCATGAGTTTATTACGTATTCAAAATGTTAATATGTATTTTATATTTTAATCTGTCCATTTTTTTCTCAGGCTTAAAAATGCCAACAAGACAGACAGTTCAATGAATATTCCAAGACGGTAGTTAATTTGCTAATAATAAGCAGCTTACCGCACAAGGTTAAACCAGGGATTATTTTTGTGCAATGTTGTGTTTATCCAGAAAAAACCATTAAAGATTACATGTGCTAAGAAATTCTAAAAATATACCCATTGGAAAGAGTGTGCACATTATAGTGCAGAAAAACGTAACACATTTAAAGTTGAAGGTTGGACAAACTGCGTGAGTTTACTGGCTTGGGAAATACAAGAGGTAGCAGCAGCAGGGGTGCATCTTCGCAAAATTATGGTGCATTAAATGGATAATAATAATAATATTACGCTGAATTAAAATCCGTACCACCTATTTATATACATATTATGTATGTAACGTATGTATTCGTTCTTGTAGCTGCTGTGTTCATCCAACTCGGAAGTTCATCGTTTTTCACGAAAAACAATGGCCGACCTTTTCAACTTTTTCAAATTGAGTCTCAAAATGGTTTGCTTGTCGATGGAGTAGTTAGTGCCTCAAGGTTTTATTGCTTGTTTCGTACAAAGTTTTTTTTCCTGCAATAAAACATTCATCCCGTCAGATCATATCACTTAATTATCTTAAAAACGATTTTGACGTTGCTAGCTTCAGTTTATATTATAGTATGCATATGTTATGTACACGTACCTATAGTTTGTTTAGAAATTCATTACATTTTTTTACAATAATATTGCTTCATCATCATACAATTTACAAATTTATTGGCAACAAATTGCATCGTGTAGAAGCTGAAAACAAAGTAAAAAGTCAACAATGCACGGCCAGGGCCAGAGGAGATGAAAAGTTCAAGAGGACGTCAGAAATCCTGTACATTAAAAGCACTTTTAGGGCTATAAAACAATATGCTGCCTCTTATTTTCAAGTGTTTCCCGGATCCTAGCGAGCAAAACGATAAACGTCTTATCACGTTGATAGATAACGAGGGAAGATGATATCCGTAACCATTTTGCAGATAGTTCTGTACAAGAATACCCTTATCATTGTTGGAGATGAGATGATGAAATACGTCATTTTTGGCTTCATTTGCTCCTACGATACACTTCTACTAAAATACTACGATAATAAAAAAGGGTGTTGAAGGTAAGAAAAGAATTTCTTTCAAGTAATCTAGTGGAATTTTGGTAGTAGTAATTAAATAATCAATATTAAAATAATAATAATAATTAGAAGTGGTTTTAGGGCCAAAAATAATGAAATTGGTATGCGGTAAGGTAATGTAACCAGTGACCTACATTATTACTATATCACTGATATCACCCAGTCTTATCAACCATCCTCATCATCCTCACGTATAAAATTTTAATTACTTGTTGTGAGCCCTGCAGGCATTCACTCTAAGGTTTAAGGAGGAGCACGTGAGCAAGCCTGCGTTTTAGGTACCCTTATGTTTAGATTTGTTCTTTATTTGTTTGTTTGTTCTATGAAGACGTACTTATGTACATATAGCGGTGCATCCGCGCTTATCATCCCTATTATTACATCGTAATTAAATGCACACAAACGATCAGTATTTATTGCACTTCGCACAGTAATCAGCAAATTATTTCCCATTTTCTGAAACAAATGCGCAGCCAAAAGATTAACTTCTGGTCAAACTACTACCTACACACTAAACGAATTATCGGTCACTGTTCATCGTGCAGATAATCAACGATTGATCAGACACCAAGTCTACGTAGCCATGTTCTATCTTTGAAATTCATCCGTCCGTGCCTTGTACAACAGATGTAGTATATGAAGGGATGCATCATGTAAATACAACTGCTGAAACAATAAAAAATGGTTCTGTCAGTTAAAAAATAATGCGTAGTGGCAAAGGAACTAATGAGTAGAAGTGTTGAACAGTGTGTGCGTATTTTTAGGTATACACGTAATTTATCATGTTTAGTCGATCAATAAATTCGTACTTTGTGAATTTTTTTATATCCTTAAACATGCATTTTGCATTTTGTTCGTTTCCACCACACAGTATCAATAGGTCCGTGATCAGAAGCCGTGACTGTGACAGTAAAAAAGCGAAAAATGCAAATTAAGGCTACAACGGATGGGCTGCTGGCAACAACGCAAGAAAAGTAACATGGTTAAATCAAGTCATCATAAGTCAAAAAGTTGTAAAAATTGTAAACAGTTTACCAAAGTTTATCTCCTGAGAGTGAATAAAGAGTGGACGGTGCGAGTCGACGTTTGATGGAAAGTAGGGCCAAACTTGACCCCAACAAAAGGTGACACTGAATCGTGGACGTGCTATGAATAAATCAGGGAAGCAAACGACAAAAATAAATACGATTCATATATGCG
The DNA here is from genome assembly GCA_027744295.1 of Callyntrura guangdongensis. Lineage (NCBI taxonomy): Eukaryota > Metazoa > Arthropoda > Collembola > Entomobryomorpha > Paronellidae > Callyntrura > Callyntrura guangdongensis. The sequence continues at coordinate 11,273 of JAHZNB010006708.1, read as the reverse complement.
CCATTGTATAATTTTTCGCTTCCTTTATGTACGAGGAAACAAAAGTATGTTTTACAAAATTATTACTGTATTTATTGATTTTTTTTCAACATAACTAAAAAAATGTAAAATGTAATACATAAACCAAATGTAGACAATATGGTGTATGAAAAGTGCAATAAAAATTTGAACGCTAGCAGGACGCCAGACAATCATAAAAGTTGGCAGAAACGGCAAAAAAGTTAGGCAACTACCATGAATACTTGTGCGAGGCGACCGTTGTGGACAACGAAATGAAAGCGGTCACCACTATAATAAGCATTCATATCGACTACATCGACTGCATAAAAATTGTCTTTGTTTATTACGTCGTTGTGGTCTGCTGAGGTTTTTATTGTTTATAGCTGGTAAAATGAAGTGAAGTATCGTGTATTTACATCACCAATAATCTATAACTGCTGCGGTGCATAATAAATATACTATCGCCAGAGGTTTGATCAAAGATGATATTGTGCCACGCAGCAAGTTTTGTACTACAAGTACAAGGAAATTATCAGATAAAAATATAAACGTGGTATTAGGTGCAATTTTAAAATGGTGAACTCTAGAAGATCACGTTTTGTTTCACCTTGTATTAATCAGGCGCAGGCGTAATTAGTGTACTTAGTTAGTTACTCCATTGGAAATTCTACATGATCCGATGGTGATCTTTGTACACACTTCATTTTTTATCGACATACATATATATACGCTTCATTGGATAACACGGTTCGGTTGATATCTCAGGTAACACACCGTAAACAGATTTGATTGACACTTCGTGATCAGCAAAATACAGACATAGGTGCTTCAAAAACAAGACGAAGTCTGAAATATATTGTGTGGGAAACCAGTTTTCTGGGTAATTTTCCAACAGCAAAAAAAATCGTTATCTATTTTACGGCCGTTTCTATTAAATTGCGGCTCAATGTACCTAATTTATGACAGAGTCTCCAGGTTAGTTGGTCGAAAGTGATTACTTTCTGCTGCAGTCGTGATGCTAGAAAATAGATGACTCCTCCCATTCTTTGCCTACTATCACCTTGAACTTTTCAATGCATCGATAGAGGGCAAAATCTCATTCTGTTGACAGTGCTTTTACGACGTGTGTGTATTAATTCAAAGTTTCAACCGTAATTAGTAATTATGCAACAGCGGCATATTCATAATTTCGCGAGTAATCTCCAAAAGCAAACTACTACAAAACAAATAGTATTTTTGTCCAGTGTATTCTCGTAATACCCCAATGTTGTCTGCAAGGTTGGGAGTTGGGAAAGGTTCCATTACGAAAAGATTTAATGCCAATTCATTTATTCTCCTCATTTGTCAAAGCAAGCAAACATGTTTTAATTTATTCAATAATAGCTGTTCACAAATATGAAATTACAGTTTAATGACACCTAATTAAATGTGAATTTATTTTGCTCGTTCTGTGCGTTCGAATGGATGAAGTACGTCGTGAATGGGTACCTTGCACTATCGCCGTCTAGTATTCTGCTATAACAAAGTGGATTACAATTTATGAACAAACTTTGTTCAACAGTAACAATTGCATCTTGCGAAGAATAAAACTGAAAAAAACGCACACTAAAAACTTGTGTGCCATTAAAAGATTATACCTCATAATGATGTATACGGTTGACCACCAAAAAATAGTTTTTGTGACTATCCTTTCTAAATCAATAAAAAATGGGGAAGGGCTGGACAGGAGCGTGAATTATAATTTTTGATTTATGACGATTGTTATTTTTATTGACGATAGAGTCGCCAAAGCGGCATGAAATCGAAACAGGCCGCAGCGTATGACTAATCCGGTAATGGCCTAACCGCGCAGTAGTTGTGTACAGCTTGCGGTAGTGTTGTTTTATTTTAAAAAGTCCCATAATAAAATGTTTTTAAACTTACATAAAAAATGTTTTTGAGTCATCCATCTCTGCAATGCCGCGTAAGCTCCTCTTTTAATGTTCATAATTCACAAAGACGGAAGATGTACTCAAAAGGGAGAAAAAAATTGAGGAAAAAACCTTTATCCCTATATGTTCATTGTACAGAGTCGTGAATGGTCGAAAATACACAATGATGTATTTTGTGCTTTGCTCTTTCTATCTCTCTCTCCCACATACAGCCAGATAGTAAACGTGTTTGTATTACGCCACAATTTCTGAACTGACTGGACACTGGAATAATAACTGCGCACGAAAAAAAAACGATCAAGATGATGAAGATCATAAAGACGATATGACGCTTACAAAATTTTGAAAAGACAACAAAAAACGTAAATAATGGTTTGCTTGATTATTAATCCCATTATCACACTTTACCCTGTAATTTTTATTTTATATGAGGAGTACTGCTGCGTGATTATGATTACTGTCCGGACTTTTGCAGTTATGTTGTTATCGTGTTAGGTTGCCTGTTGCGTCGTTGCGTGCACGTGATTTATGATAAATCCTCTGGAAGAAACGATAATGACTTTTGTGGTAGTGCTGCCAGCCTTTTTTCCTTTCATACTAATATTTATTTTGCACGCTCTTTAGTGAGGGGCGGTTGCTACCGCCGCTATTTTCTACCTGCTATTTTTTCTACCGAACTGGTACAATCAGCAACAAATCAACATGTCATCGTGATTCTGCACCGGCTTCAATAATACGAGCAAGCTAATTATGGGGTATCCATTCAACTGCACGTTATAAGCGCTTCTAAAAATAGAGAAAATTCCTATTCATTTGGGTTTAGACTGGGGATGAAAAAATGGAAATGATAGAATTTATTTTGGATGAGCTGCCTTAAACAAAGGATATTGCTTACACAATTTAAATTCTCAAGTCAGTTGTATGCTGAAATACAATAATAAAAAGTTTGTTTTCAGCGTTGGGTCACGATTCATCAGCACTTTTTATTTCAATAAAGCACAATTTTCAGGTTGTAATAATTATTACATCTCTAACTAAATTTGATAATTGAAAGATGACTAATTTTATATGATATTCTTACCAACCTTAAAATTTTTAAATTTGTAATATGGTATTTTCAGGATTTTTCTTTATTATGGTACTTTTGTTAGTCGTCTACATTACATAATGTATTTAAGTTACGACAAAGGTAGCATATATGCAATTATCGCCGTTTGTGGTTTTAATATGATCCAATCAGAAATTTCGTGCAAAATTGTTTGTATGATAATGCAACTTTAAGCTCGCCTTCCATTTACAACAGCAACAGCAACCCTGTCAGCACCGCTCTCGGCAGCAGTTATCATACCTAATTTATTCATCGCAGCCCAGTTGTAATATTCGGCTGTGTTTTTTCCAAAAGCCGTGGTTATGGAGCTGCGTCTTCTTTGGACAAAGTGCTCTCTCTTGTTAAATACTCCTCTGTCCTTACCATTATCTTCGGAGTGTTGATTATTGTCTGTTTCACGATTTCGTTTACGAACAGAGCGGAACTGGAACCAGGCTCGCAGAGTGAAAAAGTAGCCCACTTCAACGAATGATATTATGCTAACCCCCAATGTCAAGCTGAGTAGTCCACCCGCGTTGGCTACATTAATCATACACAAAATGTTAGAGCAGACCAACATACCTACTGATTATCTTCAAAACAATGACAGTTTAGAATTTCTGAACACGGTTCGACACTCACCAATGAGATCAAACCATCCAAAAATAATTTTGCGTTCTTTTGCGTATATTGAGTCCGCGCCCATATAAATATGTATTATGGAGTAGTCGGTTGCACTGAAAGATGGACACCAAAAACATACGCCATGAGAGATTGCAGAGAAAGGATTTTAAAAGAGTTACAATTATTGTTATAATTTTGCAAAGGAAATTGCTTAGCGTGAAAGCGTAAATACTATTCATTAGTCATTATAAGTGTGTGTACTTTTTCTTATCACCAATTTTAGTGTCGTATTCGAAGGCAGTAGCATTTTCCATTCTTAAGTCAAAGTGAGATAATTGCAACTTGTACTTGATATCAGTACAAGGTGGCATGCAGTGGTCACAGGAGTCTTCAGGTCCGAAATTCCTGGTTAGATTAGCTTGGAAAAGGAATAAATATTTACAGTTTCATGCTTTTTATGTGGATTTGTAGTAAGCTTTTCTTACCATTTATATCCATTGCACATTTACGCTTTGCGGCTCCACATATACTTTGATTTTCATTTCCTGCAAAAACATCGTAATAGCAATTTTTATCCTTTTCACAATATAATATTCGTTCTATTGAAATTCTATATTTAGAAAATTTCACTAACGCGGCATGAAGAATCCTGAATGACAATGTAGTACATGAAATTGATATATGTATTGACATGTATGTATATAATTGATGATTTTTTCAATATATGTATATAATATATCTAAACACGTAAAATTAAATTTCACTAACTAGCGCAAGAGCAATTCTTCAAAGTATGCTCCGTCACACATTCTGAGTAGCAATTTTCCCGTGAATAATAATTGTACAAGTTAAGCTGTGCGTTGAAATCAGTGGACAAGTAACATCCGCGTTTATCCTTTGATGGTGGAAACATTATAATGAATTATTTCAACAGCTCATCATGTTATACACAACACAGCAGTGTAAAACTGTAGATCGTATATGCTTACAAAAGGAATTTCCCCCAAAACAGCAGCATCGGCAATAGTTACGTCCGGCTCCACGTCCACGAATACTTCACTATTTGGTGGAATAGCAGCACCGTAATCCATAATGCTGGGTGCACTTAACGGAGAATGAGCCACAATCTAATATAAACAAAACAACAAGGTCAACTGACTGACATCGTAAGAGTAATTCAACTATTTGGATATAAAATCGATTATATACTTACCTTAAATCCCCAACCGTCATTTGAATTACAGGTAGAATATTCGCTCAAATCGGGATTTACAAGCACCGTCAATCCGTAAGGTTTACCACCAGATTTCTGATGTTTGGGATACGTTATATTTGCCACTTCCTCTGCATTTTTCACAATTAAATCTCTTTTAGCGAAATTCGTCCATTCAGAAATAGCCTTTTTCGGCATATTGGCTCTTTCAGTCGCTCCGCCATCTGGCCTGTAGCAATATGGGGAAAAGTTACAAGAGAAGGAACAAATACAAACCCAAGTGTCAAATTTTGATTTAAAAAATCAAAAATATTATTATGTCACAGCTTTGCATACGAAACTTGAAGAAGGTAACGCGGCATCATATTATACACACAGCATCTCCCATTACGAGTTTCAATAGGAAAAAATATATCTCGACATGAAATCAACTGGCCAGCCCATTTGCACTTTAGCAGCATTTCTCTGCAGCCCAACGTTGCCTGATTACGATTGTACGAAAAAAAAGATGTACATTAAATTTATTTATTTATACGCAACTTTCAACTTTGAAAATAAAGTTTCTTTTTAAAATTTTACTTCTTTAAATAGTAACTGTTCTTTGTCAGTCCATTGAGAGGCATGCTCAAATTTTAGGATGTAACCAGTTTGGTCCGCATTCAGGCTGTCCAATTCACTGTTGAGCAAATCGGCAAAATCTGGCCGCCCGTTTGCATCTTGAAGAGTATCGTTCAAGTACCGTCGAAAGCTTGTTGCCATCAGACAGTACTGACTAAGACGGTCAAGGTGAGAGATCGTTTCAAGAATTTCATCCGTAAAGTTTATTGTTTTAGCTTTTATTGCTTGGATGATAACCGTTAAGTTACTGATGAGAATTGTATCAATAAAAGAGGATGCGATTATTCAGTGTACACATTATTATAGAGAATGGTATGTCGCGGGTCGCGGATACAAATACTATATAACTCCACCTTAGATAATAAAAAGAATTTCACTTACTCATAGTGCTTTGTGAGAACGCTCGTTTTGAGCATGTTTACGTTGCATATAGTTATCGCTGGAAATGGGATTCTGGAAATGCTAGTCTCCTGTGCTTGAAAAGAAACTATAACTGGACTGTCTTGGAACTTAAAGTATACATTCATCGCCAAGTGGATAGCAAAACCTATGCTTGCCAGAAGGACAAAGACCCAGAATATTCTGTTGGTATTAAGTATAAAAAACACATCACTCACTGTGTGTGTATAATTCCTTACGTAGGTCCTTTCACTGGGTTAACTTACCTTTCTATAGGATGAAGTTTTTTTGATCCTACGTATTTTATTCCATGAGCTGAAGAGTCCTCAGTTATCTGTCCAAAAAATTCATCCAAAGTGGGATGCTTTGTCATACAGCAGCCACATCCAACGGAGGAATCATCTTCCTCGTAGTTATTTTGACGGGGAGGTTGTGTCACAGTTATCTTTTTCATGCTTTCTCTTACGATATCTTACTTTCTTTTTGGGAATAAACCTTGTAAACTTGTTTTGGGGAGTTTAGTTCTTTGGAAAATGACAAACGTTCATCCATAAAGAAAAAATTCGTCAATATTGATACCATTTTATCGTACAAAAAAAACCGTACGTCATTTACATGTATGCAGTAATAGCTTAAACTATAATTAGTATAGGTAGTAATAGCGTATCTATAATTAATGACCGAGATACTGGAAAATTTTCCAACATAAAGCCAAACCGGAGATTAGTTTTTCAGGGTTATTATGGATCAATATTTTTAATTACTATTGGTTTTGGCAGTGTGATACGATTATTTTTATACACAGTTTTGTGCTTAAGGAAGAAAAATATGACAAGACAAATGACCAATGCAGCAGCTCCATCGAAAACATACTTGTTTATACTTTGTTAACTTTAATCATATATCTTACATGATCGATACTTGAACAAAACACGCTAGAAAATGTTAAGTTGGATATTTAAGACAAATAGAAAAGTTTGGGGGTTTCTTGTCCATCGCTAGCTCTACTTAGTAGCTGAAACGTAGGGATCCTTCGTCGATTTACAACTTGGTTAGATAAAGCATGGTTGTCTTTTGATTTGACATTCATAATGGTGGTGGCATTACTTGTAGCAGTCATGGCCCAGCTATAGTAATCTCTTGTCATTTGATTACTGGTTTGTAGCCCGTCCATAATTCTTGGCTTAACTGTTGATGAATGTCTCCTTTCTCCGCCTGATGATCTAGAATAAAAGTCATCGTCTTCCTCCTCTTCATTTTGTTCCCTATCATGCTTTCTTTGAAACCATACTCGTAAGGTAAAGAAGAAGAGTAGTTCCACCAAAGATAATATGCTAACTCCCAAGGCCAAGCTAAGCAAACCTCCCGCACTAGCTGCAAATTAAAAAAAAGTATGTAATGCAATGTACATTTGTTTGGGGCAAGAGGAGATGCCAGAAATCAAATTTTGAGTCTTTTATACTGTTTACCTATAAGGTCAAATGTGTCAAATAGGCGCTTTCTCTCTTTTGCGTACAGGTAATCCGTGCCCATGAAAATGTGCACAATAGAATGGTTTGTAGATCTTAAGACGAAAATATTGATATGATGCAAAAATTCCCTTAAAATATTCTGTTCACTTCAAAATATTCTAATCAATGTGTTAAGGTTATAATACCCTTACTTTTGGTGTGGTTTATTATTTTCAATGCTTGAAGGAAACGTTAAAGAACTGTTGTATTCTCGAAGTGGAAAGTGCGAAATGTGCATCTTGTATTTAACCTCTGTACAAGCCGGTTTGCATTCTGAGCATTGTCCTTTCCGTCCATTTTCCGTAAGATTTTCTACGGTTATACAATATAGAAATTAATTACTTGCTAAATCAATTAATTATACTGTGTCAAGTCCAGGCTAAAAAGAATTATAGTATGTGTATGATATTTGATTTTTGCTTACTTCGAACGTCTTCGCTGCATTTGAGCATCTTGGCACCGCACAATTTTTGGGTCGAGTTACCTGGATTCCCCATTCAAAGAAAAATGGAGATGGACAAAGAGAAATTTATACATTTTAAATACTATATACTAAGCAAAAATTATCAATCATGATGATAATTAAAGTCTTATAAATTAGGGTTATGTAAAATTTAAAATAAATATTTTTTTGGAAATCGTATGTTAGAAATTTTGACTAACGTGGCATGAAGTATCCTGAAATCAGAGCAAATAAAATTTTTAAAGTAAACAAAAACAGCAGAGAAATTTAATCAGTCTTAATAGAATGTCACTTAATCAGTGAATTAAGTTAAATTTATAAATTTTCACTAACGAACGCAATTGCACATATCATAAGTTTTTTCCGCTATGCATTCATCTATACAGTTGGAGGCTGTGTAAAACTTATAACTGGTAAGGCGAGCCATATCGTCACTTGGGAAGTAGCAACTCCGTTTTTCCTATAATTTTATGTAGGTTAATTATCAATATTAGTAAAAAAAATCAATATTTAAAATGTTCCGTTGAGATTTGTAAAGCTTACAATGTCAATATCCTTTAGATCCTTTTCTTCTGCCGTTGTTAACTCCGGTTCAATGTTAACAAAAGACTCGGTGTGACGAGGAATCACCAGCCCATGTTCCATTATACTAGGAAAGCTAATGGGAGAATGTGCGATGACCTGCATATGAGAATCTTTTTTATTTCAGTCCATTCATCGTGTGATGTAAATACTTGCGCTGTTTTTGTGATAGCAAATTGATAACCTTAAAACCAATCCCGTCGTTTGCACTGCATGAAGAATATGTGCCAACTTCTGGATTTATAAGCAGTGACAGTCCATACGGCTTTCCTCCAGCTTTTTGATGTTGGGGATATTTAATACTGGATGCTGTCGAACCATTTTTTAAAATCATGTCGTCTGCGGTGAACGAACTCCAAGCATTTTGTTCGTCCACCGGGATTCTTTGGGCTTCCCTTATTGCTCGTATGTCTGTTTCGCTACACACGTAACGTCCATTAACTCAAAATATTCTGTGTACAAGTTGATTATTTCAGAAAAATGCAAAAAGACAGTTGTACTTACTTTATTTTTCTCAGAATGTATCTCGGCATTAGATTATATACGCAGCAACTGCCGTACTGTGTGCGAATACCCCTGAAGAGTTTTTTGCAGGGAATCAATTTTCTGGACCACATACACTTTAAAATCATATCTTCGCAGTGATGTGTTGCAATAGTTCTGAAATCGTGTAAAAATTGTTTGAATTCTGGAGTTTCAGTGAAATTATCCGACTGCATCTCAGAGGCCAGTTGATGCTGAGCGTCCAGAATGACGTCATGAACTCTTCCCACCATATCTGTGTTTCCAAGTGCATCCATAATTGTTGCATTCAATGTTCGCCGTAAGCTGGGCGCTGCCAGGCAGAAATGCATCATGTGCTCGGCTAGATTTATTGAGGTCAGCAATCTTTTTACACTTTTTCCAGTTCTGTTTTTATTATAATTGTCTATGTCATCAACAAGAGTGCTACAGCAAACAAAACAGAGAATAGTAAATGGGGAATGGGAATTAGTAATAATTTTGTATTCTTGTCATTCTTTAAAAATAATAGTGCATGAAATCAGGTAACAAAATGATCGTTACTTCACGACTTTTTGCATCAACAATGCTTTCAATATATTCACGTTACAAATTGTAACTGCAGGGAAAGGAATTTGAGCAACTGTTGTCTCTTTTGGTTGAAAGGCAATGATCACCGGGCTTTCTTTATATTTTCTAACTAATTCCGCCACCATATAAGCTGCTCCAGCAAACCCGATCAGCACTGCAACCATCCAGAAAAATCTAAGAGAATAAGAACAAATTAAAACAACGCCAACCAATGGGGTGTCTTTTAGCATTTTTGTAGGGAATATACAGAAAATATTTTTGAGAAAAAGAAAAGATAAGAAAATGACAAACTTTTCACAAGGGTGTTTATCCTGAGACCCAATGTATTTAGCTCCATGCAGAGTAGATTGTCGCAAAAACTGACCTAAACAGCCATCCATACAATTTTTACGTCTCATTGTCAAAATATTTTTGAAATTTTTAATATGCTGTACATTGCTGTTTCTGTGTTGTCTATATGACCATACTTGACAAGCAAATAACCAAAAATGATTTTAAAGGGAAAGTTGTATCATCATCTTCCGGGGATAAAACTAATAGGTACATGTTTATTCCCAACATGAAAATGATAATTAATGGATTTAATGGACTTTTTTTTACATCGAGAGACAAAAAGTAATTAATTTCCCATCTTTGCTTAGGACGAAATTTTTTACACGGTCTTTATATCGTGGTGATGGATGAGCGATGTCGAGGCAAAACGAAATTAATTTTCCAGCTTTGCTAACCCACTCGCTTTGGAAGCCTCTTTGTTACACCAGCTTACTTCTGGCGTATTGATGGATCGACCGATGTATATTGATATAAACGTTATTGTGAGAATATTTAAAATAAAGAAGTGCTTATGAACTTGCCAGTACCTCGTTTGTATTTATACACTTGGACGTATGTATCTACTCAGGTTTGTTAGGTTGTTCTTTAAAAATAATCGATAGCTCTTAATAGTAATGAAATGAGAATACACAGTTGATTGTAAAAGAAGCGTTTCACAGGCATTGGCATTTATTCAACTAAAATTACTCCTCGTCACAAGCAAATCCACTCCGTTTATTATAATAAACATCTTTAAAAACAAAACTACCGACATTTAATGTTTTAGTTTACTTATGAACAAAATCACATGCACATATAGTATATAGTTTACTTTGTACAAATTGAAGAATGGCAGTCATCGGACAAGCGTTTCTATTTAAAGCCCACTCTACTAAAGTCTATATAATTTTTGTTAGATACGATGAGGGGATACGGGTTATACCTGTGTAGTATAATAGTGTGCATCATATTATTATTATGAAACAAAAATCGAATAAGGTATTTTCCACCTGCCGTATGTAGCTTTCACTGGTACGTAACTGGTTGGTAATTCATGCCTGCTTTATTTAATAATTATCATAAAATTGATTTCTGGATTACTAGGGAAAAAAGTTTGTAAGAAAACTAACAAGAAAAAATGTCTGTCTGGAAATGAGTAAAGCTTACAAACGTATTATTGCGTCAGGTTGCGATACTAATAAAAGCTAACTTATCAAAACGATGAACGCTCAATATTTTTAACGACATTTTCATCCTTTTATTCTGTATATATTTTATCCGAAAGAAATTACACACGTTATTAGTACTGTGAACAAGTTCGTACTTTTACTTTTACAAATAAAAAAACCCATTAAATACGAACTTAGTTCAATATCCCATTCATAGCGACATGGCTTCCATGAAAAACAGTTTAATTGCTCCACTCGCACTAAGATCGGTC